>VZTT01004356.1:87433-106539 GCA_013400855.1 Buphagus erythrorhynchus
TAGGTTGACTGGGGTTGGAAAGGACCTCAGAAGGTCTCTAGTCAAAGCTGGGACAGCCATGAGGTCACACCAGGTTGCTCAAAATGAGGAATCTGAAAAATGGGTCTCCATAAAACATAAAATATACTTGCCATAAAAGGGTACTTGAAATGGAGATCATTTGTAGAATTAATGAATGAGTGGAATAGGAAGTGCCCAGAGGCTGGTGCTGTGAAGATCTGTGCAGGTCAATAAGGTCATGGACCATGGATGGCAGGAGAAGCTCTAAACCCACAGCCTGCACCTGCACTGGCAGGACTGAGAGTGCCCACCCATCAGGGATGTGATGTGGTGATGCAAAGGTGTCTCCCCTGTGCTGATTTTAGCCAAAACCAGCACACTCCACTCAACTGCTTCAAGCAAGAGGCACAAATCACACCCCAGGATGTGTTATTCCATAAGCACCAGTCAGTACTAATGGAGGAGAATCGAGGTGTGATGGGAGATGGCCCCATCCCTGGAAGTGTTCAGGGGACGTGGGGTGGGAGACTGAGCTACCTGGTGAAAGGTGTCCCTGTCCAGGGTGGCAGGGCTGGTACTTGATGATCTCTAAGGCCCCTTCCAACCCAGCTCATTCTAGCATTCAATTATTTCATTTTCTGAGTCAAGGCTACTGTATTTGCTACACTTGGTAGCAAATAATCGATGATGATTTGTTTGGGGTTTTTAAGTTTCAAACATAAATGATATTGTGCTCGATGCAAACAAAGTCTCTCCTGGACTTCATTATGTTGGATAAAGATGGATTTGTCCCTAGACTGTGTTGCCTAAGGATGAATGATCATGGCATGATTACATTCAGTACAGCAAACTGAATATATACCTGCTAGTTATTCACATACTGGTGCTTTCAAAGAGATAATTTTCCAAAGGAGAAGAATTCTGAATGAAGCTGATTGGAAAATAGACAGTTCTTTATTCATGGTTTATTAGATTATCATAATTCCACAGTGAGGAAAGAGGATCCCTTTGGCTGGAAGCTTATGTCATCCCAGTGGTATGGACAGCAATTTTAGATAGAGATACAGCAAGAGAAAATGAGGGGGGAAAGGAGGAATAGGGAAAAATGAAAATTTATGAAATATATCAGGTTGTAATAGAGAAGCCAGAGGCAGAGCAGGGGGTGGCTGTCAGGACTACAACCAAGTGGGAAAAGCTGAAGGTGTGCCAGCAGCAAACAGCAGTGCTATAGCTCAGGGGACTGTGAGCATTATTGCCACATACTGGTATTGTTGCTGGTAAGGCAGGAACAGTCTTTGGCTCTGGGATAGCCTATTTACTTCAAAGTGGTTCTTCTATCACTCTTTAATTCTGGAATTCCTGCCTTTAGGACTCCTTTTCTTGTATTATTGAAAAAGACATGATTTCTAAAAGTCCAATGTATTTTTCATTCACTAGGTTATTTTCTTAATTATATTTGGTGGAGATAGATTCAATTGCAGTTTTTTTCACCTTCAATTTATGTTCCTATTTCTGAAGCCTTTGGCAGTCTTTCAAAGAGTGTCCATACACACTGAGTTCAGTCCCTCAGCTTTAGATGATAGCTCTCAGTAAATTCACATGCAGTTCTTGCAGAGGGGAGAGCACCTTCCCTTTCCTCCTCTGAGTAGACCTACAGAATAAATCCTGATCCAAAACACTTCACTGACCTTGGCTAAAGCTCTCCTTTCTGCCAAACTCGATGGCTGATAAAGTCACACCTACTACTCCTCCAGTCTTGTGCCAGGGTTTACAGCAGAAAATAAAGATTCTGTGCTGTATTAATGCTCAAGTGTTGTTTTTCCATGCCAGGTATCCAAAAACCATCCTGACACTCAGGTCAGGATAGCTTCCCACGACAATTTTTCTCAGACAATAGTTTGGAATATCAGTTTTAGGTGGTTTCACAAAAATCATTTTCACCTCTGATGGTGGAGGAGAGGGGCCAGATGGGAGATGGGGAGCAGGCTTTTGCTTCAGCAAGAGCTGGAAAATATTCAGCATATATAGGGGAGGATAAAAAATGGCACTGCTTCTCCATGCTGGACTGAACACTCCTTTAAAACAGTTTCTTTTAAAGTAGTTTCATACTTCCTTCTGTATATGAACTCTTGGTACAGGTCATCATTATCCAGAGATAAAATTTTCAACAGCACATCAGGAAAGATAGAGGAGGGCAATGGGTTTCTCTAGATCCTGGGTAACAGATATTTTGGTTCTGTATTTGAAACAAAGCAGAATTATTCACTCATGTCACACAAGGATAATGAAATTTGTTTCAAATTCATAGAAATTTAGATATCTAGAAACATTTATTAGGAGTGGATTATGTTAAATATGTAGATTGGGTTAATCTGCCCTGAAGAGGAATTTTTATTTGCCCTACCATGGCCATGGTTAAGGTTATGTCAGTTCAAAAAAGGCAGTTGGGCTGCCCCACATAGGCACAAGCTGCTCAATCTGTCAGCAAAAAGGGAAATATAAGAAAAGATACAAAATATTTGGCCAAAAATATTTGACTAATAAGAATGTAACAATCGTAACCCAGGAGTTCCTTTAAAAATACCATTTCCTTATGACATTACAATGGGAAAATAGCACTCAAGGCTTTGTGTTTTGCATCACTTGGCAGTCTAGGGAAGATTGTGGCTGTCCATGACCAACAGAGCACAGATTAGCTGGGTTGAACACAGGCCAGTTAATATTCCAAACAGGCCTCAGATGGATGATTATGTTTTGGGAGAAGTGTTAGGCCCAGTGTTGTGTCAGGTTGTGATATCTATAATGTCAACAGAAAGCCTGAATCCACAACTGACATCATGAAATGAGCATGAATTTTAGATTTGGCATTCACAATCTGAAAAGAAGCTTGCTTACTTCTTAAGGAGATGGTAACTAAAAGGAAAAAAAAAAAAAAAAANTCTCCACAAAAAAAAAAAAAGAAGAAGAAGAAGAAAAAAGAAGTCTTGGGGGTATTTAAAGCAGCCTGGCTAGTGACTTGACACCTCTTTCTGTAGGAGGAAAAAGCTTTCTCAAACTACTGGGTAAGAATAATTAGCAACAGCTGGAACTTCTCATTTGCAGACAAGCTACAAACTAAAAGAGAAATATAAATTATCTGATGAACCTACCATGAAGAGCAGCACTATCTACCCCTCCTGGTTTCCTCAGCAGAGACTGAACTCCTTCCCAGCTGTTGAGCAACAGAGACAATTTGTAATTCACTCCTCTAAATTTCTGTCAGATGGGGGAGCAGTGAAATGTAAGATGGGAAGCTGAAAGAGGTAGAATTAAATTGGATGTTAGGTAGAAATTTTTTGCTATAAAAGGTGGTGAGGCCCTGGCACAGAGAAGCTGTGGCTGCCCCTGGATCCCTGGAAATAGCCAAGGCCAGGCTGGATGGGGGTTGGAGCAACCTGTTCTGCTGGAAGGCTCCCTGCCCATGGCAGGGTGGGTGGGGTAAGATATCTTTGAGGTCTCTTCCAACCCAAGACACTCTATGATTTTATGATCTACTGATCTCTGCTTGCCTGATAGAACAGGAACCTGTGAAATGAAGGATGTTTCCCAAGGACACCCCATGAATTATTAGCAACAAATCCAATCCAGACTTGGGGTTTCAGCTTGTATTAGGTCCTGCAGCTTCCCAAGATGTGTGGATTTGCTTAGGCTGAGCACCCAAATGAGGAAAGAAGGGTATTTTCTTTCCTCTTCTACAGGCCAAACTTTACCATGTGCAATTTTCAAGACTTACAGTGTCTAGGGGGTAGTGCAATGTTCTAGAAAGCTGCTTCTATTAATCTCACTCTTTTTGCAGTCTTTATTGGTTGGATTTTGTCAGATGAAGCAATGAATGTTTATGCCCGAGGTTTAGAAAGCAATAAAAATGTTTTATTTTCAACATGGGGACCTGTGCTTCTCTATATTGGAATCACAGCCTGGGCCTTGTCTGGGAGAAAAATCACTAACGTGCTTGAGCTTGTGTAAATGAGGTCAGCAAGAGAGAAAAGTGTGGCATGAGACTTTGAGTATTTTTGAATGGAAAGAAAGTATCTCCTGTAAACAAATTATGTGTGTGACTATGACCTGTTGTATATAAATAATTTAGCCTGGGCTACAATAGCTATTAATGCTTTGTAAGATACAAAACTTTTATGAACAGATATAGGAAGTAATGGAATCTCCAACATGGGAATGAATTAATGAATGACTGAATGAATGAATGTATGTTTAGGTGATGCTCCTTTTTAAAATGAGTGGTCCTAAGAAAGAGAAAAAAATGTGGTACTGCTTTTTCAGAAATTAAATAAGTTTCTTAAGATAAGAAATGTAAACAACTGCATTCAATGCATAAGGGAAAAAAGCGTTCTCTGACTTTTCCTGAATTAGGACCTTTAGAGTGAACTTTTTCTATGGATAAGCTGTCCTTTAGAACTGAATTTAATGCCAGCCTTCTATTGATGAAGTAATACTGTTATGAAACTCTCTCCTGTACTGTTTTCACAGGGATAACATGTTGAGTTTTTCCTCAGGAGAACAACAGCTCATTTCAGTGCACTCTGTGGTGCTTTGTTTGGATACACACACACACCTGTACATGGATTTGTGGATGCTTGTGACTATGCAAGCAGATAAGTACTTCTAAACAAAGGCTCCAGGGGAGTTACATGCCCAGAATCAGGACACTTAATTGGTTTTTGTGTCTATAAAAATCTCCTGCCAGCTGTTATGGCAAAAAGTTGCCTTCCTGTTTTGTCAGCTCTTCCCAGCCTTTGTAATAGGAAGGGAAAATGACACAGTGTTATCTCTAGTGAGAGCAGCAAATCCTGAATCCTGACCAGCATCAGGGCAAACCCAGCCTGTGCTGGTGCAGTTCAGACACAGGCTGAAAGGGTGCTCCTCCATGCCTTTCTATGAAATATGTATGGGATTGCTCTGGCATCTGAAGCATTTTCTCCTTCCCTTCTCACATGTCATCCTCCTTAGGTCAATAGCAAAGCACACTGTCACAAGGGACCTTGTATCTCTCTCTCTGTTTTAACAGATATAAGCTCAGTGCATAAAATAGGTGTTTGTGCTTGACACCTTCAAAACCATGTACCTGAATGTACTTTAATGAATAAGAGTATCAGAAATGGACCATTTATTTCACCATTTTCTTAATTGAATATTTATTCCCTTTTGCTATTTTTTTTCTCTTATTTCCCTCTAGGACTTTGAAGGTTTAAATCATTTTCTTTCTAAGGGGTATGGTATAGATCACCTTTTTAAAGCTTCAGGGGTTCCTTACTTTTCTACTGCAGCTCTTTAATTTTTGAAGTGGTAGAAACCATCTGTCTCAACAGATCATGTTCTTTTACACTGAATGACAAACCAGTATTTCAGTTGATTTATACTTAAAACAGTCTTGGAAAGGAGGGAATTTCATAAAGCTGCCAATTTTTGTGTCTTCTATTAAGTTCCTAGTGTTCTGCTCTGTAGATTGCTAGGGTGGTGTCTGTCCCTCCCAGATGGGAAAGTAGGGCACAGATAAAAAAACAGTTTTCTCAATGTCAAGAAGAAAGACAGAGAGAGGAATTAAATTAATATCTCCACCTAGTCCTTTACCAGAAATCATCCTCTTCCTTGAACATCTGTGATGGATAGAAAAGAAGAGGTAAATATTTGAAGAGTCTATTAAAATACAGATATGGATGTGGAGGCACTAATTTTCTTTTGTCTCTTTGGAAATGGTTTCCTAAACATTTTACAGTATGCATTCAGCATAAACTAATTACCCTCAGATTTATTCTCCAACACTGCATGGGATGGCACTGGGGCTGTACAAATGCAGCTGTGGTCCATGTGAAAACACGGCCTCCACCACAGAGCACTTATTAAGGTCATTACCAAAGTTTTTATTTTCTGGGCTATGTTATGAAGGCAGCCTGAACAATAACCTTTTCATAAGGCTTCATAAGGACCTCTTGGTGTTCACTGTATGACCTGACACCAAAAGAATGGAAATGAAGAGACAGACAGTGTCAGCTTTGGCTCCCCAGTCTGATGTAGCGCTGGAACAGTTAATGGCTGCTTTTCTCCTCTCCACCAAATCTGACCCCTGACTCTGCCAAATGGAATGAAAGAAGCAGATTGGGGTGTGCAAGGAGCTCTTTTTGAACATGTCTGGCAAATACAAGGAGCTTTTCTTCCCTTTCATTCTTTCTGTTGGGTGAGGAAGGGCAAGCCCTGCCACAGACTACAGAAGTGTTCTCGCTCCGCCAGTGCTGCAGAACGAAGAAACCTTCCCGCTGGCCAGTAAAGAGAAATTCAGCAGAGGACATACATGTTTGGCTCATATGCTGTTTAAAGTGAACTACAAACACCTTAAAAACAATTAGGCTGATGGGAGTTTGGGGATGGCTGTCTCTTCAGAGAGGCTGGGAAAGCATTTCTCTCATAATGAAGTATGTCGTAATAGTGATTTTCTGCTAGGTGAATAGACACAAAACACATCTTTGTTCGTGAGGCTTTTTATTGCAGCAGTTGTCATGAGCAAAACCTGAAAGTACTTGAAAATCCATTAAAAACACAATCAGGATTTTAAAAAAATACCATTTCTTGAAAGTTTGTCTCTTCAGACTGTAAAAGTGAGAAGTCGATAAGTATGAGACACATTTATGCAATTTAAGATTAATGATTAACTGTTGAAGTGCAGGCTTTGTACAGTCAGCAAGGAAACAAAACCCTTCAATCTCTGCAGCCACTGGATGAAGCCAGCTTCTAAGTTACAGTGTGTGATAAGATGTGCTGAATCCCAGCCCAGCTGGCCATTGACCTGCAGTGAATCAGCCATTGCTGTCTCCGGGGTGTTTTGGTTACAGTTCCCAATTCCCAAAGAGTAATTGTCAGCTGGATTTATGCCTGTTTGTGACTGCTTTTCCTCTGCTTCTGTACAAGCACCAGTGCATGGCTTTAGGAGTTTCTTAGACTTGGGACTTAAAATTTCTTGTCTCCCAAATTATGTGTTTCACAAAGAAAGAATGGACTAGCTTTAAATATTCATAATAATACTAGGACTTATGTATACCAGTTCTAGGAGTAAGAACTTTATTTTTTTTCCATCAGAATTATTGAATTCAGCCAGAATTTTTTCACATACCCAGGCCATGAACAAGTGCTCGAGTTCCCAAGTTAAAGCAGCATCCTGCCAATTTTAAAACATTTGGCTGGTCAGCAGGAAAGAAAAAGCTGCTTGTAAAGCACTGGAATGCATTTTCAATTAGTCACTCCATTGCTTAAAAGGCGAAGCATTAGGGACTAGGAGGAGAGGCAGGGGGGTGGCAGTGCTGATGGGGAGGGACAGCATGAGACAGTCTGGAGAAGAGCCTTTATCAGCCCCCAACAGCAGCCCTGGAGTTGGAGGCCACTCTTTAATAGCCCAGCTTTTGTTTAGCAGCAGGCTCCCCAGGGAGAGTGAGGCTTTCCTAGTAAAAGACCAAGATTTCTTTCAAATAACTTAATGTTGCTTTGTATGAAAGAGCAACAGAAAATATGTATTGGGAAGATGCTAGAAGGTTATTTGTCTCTTACTGCCTGATAACCAGGCTGCTGGGCACCCTGACTAAAGATTGTGCTCTGGGAGACTTTCCTTGGCTCCTAGAATATTTTGAGTGAGATAACACCCTTGAAAGAAGATTAAATAATGAACCCAAACTGCTTACTATACTTGGTTTATTATCCTGCTCAACACTATGAAGTTCTCAGTCCAATAGGATTCTGGTAAAGAAAGAGCTGGGGGGGAGAAAAAAATTCTCCCATGAAAAAAATGACATAACATCATCTTTCTAATGCTCAGTAGCCATAACTGTTTTTGCTTTTTTAAATGCTTTGTCCTGTACTTGACCTTCAAATGTTTGTAGCTAGCCGATCTGCAACTTTTTTGACTCCACAGCTGTCTAAACTAAGGATGATGGCATTGCTTAGAGATCCTTTTGTGTATGTGTGCATAAAGGAATGCTGTTTTCAAAAGCAGATATATATATATATTTACTTTAACATGACTCAAAATTCTGGAAAGCTTGTACTTCTTTGTCATATTAACCGAGAACCAATAAGTTCTCACTGGGGGAACGTGTTATGGCAGGAAAGACAGAAATTCCACAATAGGCTGGATTTCAACAGGTAGAGAAAATTTTGGGGGTTGTTGCCTTCTGGCTAACTGTAATAAATTTGCTTAAGTAATATTCCACAGATGTGCTGGAGGTTTCCTTTCAAACAAGCTGAAGATCATAGGAAATTTCTTTGACTCAAAGCATAAATATAAAAGTTTTCAATACAAAGTCCTCAGCCCTAACAGAAAAAAACATTTGGCTCAAAGCTGGGCTGGACTCTGCTATCTAAGCACAAGAGATAAAATAATTTTACAGTGAATTTCTGTTTCTGTTTTATTTGTTTTCTCCTACTATAGCTACATGCTGTATGAAACACGTGAGGCTGTTTTGGAAAATCCATCGCCTGTCGCAAGTTCCTCTGTGCTAAACTTGATCTCGTAGTTTTATTTTTAGAAGGCTTATAGTTGCTGTCCTCAGTGTTGTAGGGAAAGCTGGCAAAATGCCAACAAGGTCCTGCAAAATGGAGACAAGGTTTTTGTTCCAGACACAAGAATTTGAGATTAAAAAAATAGAAATAACCACAATAAGTGCAAAAGGAAAAAAAAGGAAAAAGTATATTTACTCCTACAGGATAGTTTTCATGTGGATATGTTGGCAGAAAAAATGGAGCATTTTCTGTGGGAAGACAGTGAAAAATGTATCTATGGAAAGTATAAGATGTACTTGCTAGAGATAAAATTCTTGAAATAGACTAGTTTGTGGAATTTGGGGATGAACAGAGTAAGACACTGAGCATCTTGGTGCAGTGGGGTATAAAGACAGAGCATCTGCCTCTTTCTCACCTTGACCTGCAACAGGATGTGACAAGGGCACAAACTTGGCTTGTCAATGTGTCAGGAGAGGGCAGAGTATTTTGATTTTTGTTTTCTTTGCAGGCTAAGCTTGAAGCCTTTCTAAATTCAAGCCTGGTGATCAATATGTTTGCACGATACGAAATATTCAGTGAGAAGTTTACATGGGAAAACAGGTGAATGTAGCTCTAAAATCAGCAAATGTGGCAATAGAGAGGAAAGAGAAAAGGCAGTGTGCTGCAACCACTGATGTCCTCCCAAGCCTCAAACAAGGGATTAACCTCTATAACAATGGTTTACAAACTTTTGGGAGGAAAAAGAGAGCCAATCTCTTTTTATTTGCTTTCCATGCTGAAAAAAAAATGAAAGTTTCCTCAGTTCCACAAAGAAACAGCTGAATTTAATTTTCCATTACACATATATTGCCCACCCCCTTAGTTAAATAAATACAGGGCCCAAAGTTTCCAGAGCTGGACACAAACCTTATCTCTGCAGAATTGCTCAGAGATGTGTGTATCAGGTGAGAAACACCCTGTGCCCTGCGGGTTCTCACTGAGAGGTGGAACCTCTGTAAGCCCCAGCTGTCCTCCACCCTCCTGCCCCAGATCTGCACCTGCAATCTCACCATCAGCTGTCTCTGACGTTTTTATCCTCGCTACACCCCTCTGAGACAAAGCAAAACTGTTGGAAGCATTGCCTAGGGGAGGATGTAAAATTCCAAAGTCTGAACTTGAGTCCGGGTTTGATAAACTGATCAACAGACAGGGCCCCCAGGCTGAGCCAGGAGCTTCACCTGGCTGAGGCAGGAGGGGTGCAGGGACTGGCTCAGGGTTCTCCTAAAGGAGGGGTCAGTGATGCTCTGGCCTTTGAGCAAAGAAGGCATTTTGTATCTGGGTGATTTAAAACTGGTTCTTTCTGTCTGACCACTATCAGCTGGCTGCTGTCTGGCAGGAAAAATGGTCACATTCTCTTTTTCAGGGTGTTGGGAAGCCTCAGTGTCACCTTCTGGCCAGGGCAAGACTGTGCTGCCTTTGTGCAGCAGGCAAGGGGGGGTCAGGCTGCCCAAACCCAGCCCACAGCAGACCAGGGAGCCTGAAATGGTTCAGGCACAACTCGACTTTTCTCTCACCAAAGAAGGAGGCAGTGGAAGACTTTAAAGTTTATTATGTCTTATAATACCCCTTATTATGTTTCCATGAGTGTGTCACATACTACCAGATTTCCCAAACCTCTCTGTGACCATCATGTTACTGCTTCTTTTAACATAGAAGGGCTGATCTTAACTCTTTTTTTTTTTCTTTTTTTTTCTTTTTTTGAGAGAGAGAGAACTGGTGGCAGAGGGAAACTAGGAACATATGCCTGTGATATAAATATCAAAGCGGAAGTATCTACCAATTGGGGTAGTTTTGTTCTGACTAAACATTTTATAAGCTACTGTTTTGCTTTTTTCCCAAAAAAAATTAATTTGGGAATTTCCAGAAATTCCAATGGATTGGCAGAGCTCAAGGAGAGGTTACAGTCATTTGCAGGATGAATGGAAAATGTTTAGAAGGGAAAAAAAAATGCAAGAGAAATATTTAAATAGAGGAAAATCAGTGTCAAAAGTATAACAGAAAGACAAAAGAAGCCAGTCAACTGGATTTTCCTAAGTAAATACACACTATCAGCAGTTACACAACTTTTCAGATAGTAATCTGGAGGATGCTTTACCATTTATTTTTTATGTCATTAAAAAAAAGGTAGTAAAAAAAAGTAGTAAAAAAAATTTAATGGAACTATATAGACACCTTCTCCCCTTTCAAACATCCAAAGGGTTACATCTGGCTTTGCATGATTAGACTTTTTATTATTCCTCCATAATAGCTGTCTTGCTTTAGAGCAGTGCATTTCAAGCACAGCTTCTGTGTTTAAGTCTATCAATTCTAACAGATTTAAAGAACAGAGAGGGGGGAGAAAGATTATTCTGTATTCTAAAGGTTGTGAACTGCTTTTAATGCGTGTGTCTGTCTCTCCATATGGGGGTGAGGGACAAGGGGAGGAGGGAAGGGTGGGAGAGGAGCTGCTTTAGAAAGTCCCTCCTTTAAAAGTGTCAAACTCCAACCTGCACAGAACAGGGGAAGGGAGACCACCAACAACCCTCAGAAAATAATATAAAAACAAACCTCAAAGGTAGAAGAAAATACCCAAAAGGAGAAGACTGCAGCTTGCAGTAATCTGTAAATTATTGCTGGCAAAGACTGGAGGCTTCGAGCTTGAGCTGTGTTTGTTCCAAAAGAAAGCCAAGAAGGACGGTGTTAATAAAGAGAGATTTAACTGAGGGCTGTGCTTGGAATAAAGTGGACTACAAAAAGGTCAAATTTGATCAGTTGGAGCAGATTACAAGGGCTTTAAAAGGTAGTGGTGAAGAAATGAAACTGGGACTGTGAAGCAATATAGCACAAGATTGATTTTGGGGGTGGAGAGAAGCTGGGACAAGTGCTTATCAGCTTGAGAAGGAGGAAGAGCTGTGCTGGGTTTGTTGTCATTCCCACACTGAGTAGAGTACTTGCTGCTTTTGTGGTTAGCCTTCCCTGCCGTGGTTTTTCTTCTTTCTTTTTTTTTATTTTTTTCGTTTTTAATATACATATTTTATTATTGTTATTACTACAATGGTGTCTATAATCTCTGACTTGGATCCTCTGAAAAGCTGGAAAGTTTTAAGGTAGGCCTATGTTTTCTTCTGTTTGGTACAGGCATTTTGGGTTTAGCCCTAAATTAACTGGAGCTTGAGTTATAATCGAAATGCGAGCCCTGGGCTTAAGTAAGAAAGGAGTTTCTGGTAATTAGAGCCCTTTTAAGATACAGCAAAACCTTTGAACAGATGTTTAGAGAGACCCGAGAGAGAATTTTTAAATATACTTCTCAGTGTTACAGTGCAGTGAGGAATTCTTTTTTTTTTTTTCCTTATTTCTTTTTAAGGAGAGATTGCTCTGTAAATTCAAGCTAATAGTAAAGGCTCACACCAGTTGCAACTGCAGCGTTAACTCTCTGCTTTCCTTGCTGGGCTCTGCATGGAAATGAATGGGAAACTCCAGAGAAGCAAAAACAAACAGAATGAAAGTTGATCAAGAAATGGAAAATGGTCCTGGGGGAAGGAAGGGGGGACTGAAGCTCTGGTTTCATGTTGTTGTTGAAACTTCCACACTTTGTTGCCTCTCTTAAGGCATGTGTTTAACACTTAAAAGTTGCTACTTTTTTACCTTCAGCACTAATGTTTGGGGTTTTTGTAATTTGCATAGTGAAAAATGGTAATTGGAACTGCTAAAAATAGTAAGGAGGGGGGGAATATCCCCATTAATGTTTGCTACAGATACTGAAGATCCACAGTGTTAAATGTCTGTGTTTAATGCTGCTGTAAGTGCCTGGTTTTGCCTTATTGAGAATTCAGACGTATAAAAGTTTGCAGATGGTTTGCAGAAACTTCAGTAAGGCATTGGAAACATCTGGGAGTGTAGATGGCAAAATTATAAAATCACTTCAATATAAAGTTGTGTAGATACCCCTCAGCTTTTTTGCAAAACATGAAGCTGCCTGCAGCCAATCGTATTTTTTTTATTAAGTTACCGGGATTGGGGCTATGAATTGTGATTGTTATTATGCTATAATATGTAATAGTAATATTTTAAAGTATAGTTTAGATTCTTGATAACATTTTTTAAGGAACTTACTGCGTTCTGAGCTCAAAGAGGAGAAACACTTCAGAGTCAAAGTATAAAGTCTGCTTAAATGACTAAGGTTTTTTTCCTCACTGAACTTTCTATTTTAGGTAATTTAACATTCTCTGATCATTTTCTGAGCCTCTGTGCAGGACTGGGCACTGAGACCCTCTGTCTTTTCCTGTGGTATGAGGCTTGGCACAGGGGGCTTATTGCAAGTTTATTTTATTCTATTTTTCAAGTGGTTTGGGACTGTCAGCACAGAATGACGAGTTTGTGTTTGACTCCAAGAGTTCCGTGGGGATGCTGGCTGGGACTGGGAGGGATGGAGGAGGGCAGGGCTGGGGTCACCCTGCGAGGAGCAGAGAGCAGAGCCAGGCTGGCTCCTGTGACTCACCGCCAGCAAATGCCACTGAAGGGCTTTTGCAGAGTCCCATTTGTGCTCCAGAGCAGCTATTCTAGGAATTATTTGAAGTTTTATCTAGCTCTATGAGACTATTTCTGATTGCTCTGTGAGACGAGTCAGGTGATGCCAGGTTTGTGCAGAGCTGAAGGATGACACAGAGGATGTGAAAGTCAAGAAGATTTAAAGAACAGACAGTGTTGCCCTCTTGAAGAATCATGTTTTCTTTAAAAAAAGCATTTTATGTACCTGTAAAAGAAATCTCTCCCAGGCATTTTCTCCCTACAGCATGCCTGAAGTTTCCCAACTTTGTGTGAATCTGGAGACTGCAGCTGTTTGGACACAGAGCAGGTCAAAGATGTGATTAAGTCTGGACATTTCTGTGTGTGATTGGAGCAGCAGCTCTGCACAGATGTGACATTGTGCAGCGCCACTGCAGGATGCAGACGGTTAAGAGGTGGGAAAAGGCCACAGGTAATATGTCCAGAATGATCACTGGAAGAAAAAAGAAAAAGAGCTAGTAGTCATCACATAGCTCATATGGCTTGTGACTTATTGAACTGCAATGCCACTTCTACCCTTTCTTATACATTTTAGTTCCTCTTCTGTGGGCCAATTTCCAACCTGTTTGAGGCTTCTGAAGTGCCTGGTTTTAGTGTGTCCCCAAAGAAGTCCGTAGCTAATATTTATAAGAAATAGAGGAATGTTTCTGTGTGTTTATTTTAGGTGCACAAATCAATTTTTCCGGACTCAAATGAGTTGATGTAGCAAATGCCACCACCAGTTCTAAACTAGTGTCCTACACTGATAAATTCTCAATTTTGTCTGCTTTCTGCACCCCTGTAATTTATTCTGTAACTTCATCAGAGTCTGAGACCTGATTAGCTGGGAAAGACTGAAGGATGCAGATCCTGTGGAGGCAGCAGGTGGGAATATTTACATCAGGATTTAATAATCCCCAGGGGCTCAGAGCAACCTTGGTGCTGGTTACCTCCATTTCAGCTGAGCTCTGGCTGCTCTGCTCTGCTCCCCAAACCCTCTGGAACACTTCCCTCGACCTCTGAATAAAGGTAATAATGAAGGGAAATGTCAAATATAACAACAGAGGAGGCTGTGGCTGGTGGTCAAGCCTAAAAGGAGGGAGAGGTCGTGTTGGAGCATGATAGGGGATTTTGCTGGACTTCACCCAGCTAAACTTAGACAGCTAGCAGAGGTATAAAGTAAATGGCAATATTATGTGTGTATATATAATATTACATCGGGCCTCCCTCTTTGGTGTGTCTGTCTGGAGCAGGACAGTGAGAGCTGCAATAATTTCTGGTGACTCTCAGCTTGCTCTGGGTGGAAGAGCCCTAAACACAGTTTAATGTGCATTTTCTTTCATTGGATTTATTCAGAGTGGTCTGAGTACCAAAGTTACTGGAAAGAGAATGCATGGATTTTTTTTTTTTCCTCCTGCTGTCTCCTTTGGGATAAGCTCCCAGCATAAAATATATGCTGTGACATGAACACTGCCTGATCTCCCTGCTCATTCTGACCACAGTAAGTGTATTCCTTGGAGCCAGGAGAGACTGGCAAAACTTCAAGCCTTCAAAAAAAAGAAAAAATCCTTCAAAGCCTTCCCAGCAAACAGAGTGTGCTCGCCCAGCCCTCTGCAGACACAGAAATCACATTTGCTATCTTCAAAATGAGATGGGAGCTGGGATTGAGACCCCCCTAGTGCATAAGAGAGACCAAAATCAGCTGCCTTGATTCCAGAAAAGTCTCTTATCCCTGTTCAGAACTTCTGGCGTGTGGTTTTGTTCCTCACATGTGACAGAGACAATGGTTTCTGAAGCAACCTGTGCTCTGGGCCCATACAGCCACAAAAGTAAAGCAGTAGCCTGGCAAGGAGAGACACAAAAAGGAGGAAAAAAAATTAATTCCTCAAGGCCACATCTCTCCTCTGTTGCTTTTCTGCCTTAATTTGGCTCCAACAAAGCTAAATTCAGCACTATAAATCGTGAGAGTTACCTATGCAGGGAAGACCTTGTACCCTTTTGCATTCCTGTCTGAAGAAATATGTGACCTTTCTGTGGCACATCGCTAGGAAAAAAAATTAAAAGTCGGTATTAACTTGACTTTGCAACCTCAAGGTGAAATCCAGGGGAAGGGTAGGAGTTTTTACTCAGAGGAGTGGTCAGCCCCCAGCCTGGGAAGCAGGGAATCTTGGTGTCTGCTCTGCATGCAGATGGTTGGAATTTCACAAGTCCTATTGAACCGGCCCGTCCAACTTGGCTGCTGGAGTTGGGAACATCTTGTTTGCAGCACATCATGTGTCAGGCGGATGTACCAATTCAAATGTTCTCTCCAAAATGTCTTTTTCCACCACACACGCCATCCAAACAGCCTGCTAATGGTTTGGCTTTTCAGGAAACAAAAAAAAAAAAAATTGTTTTTCATGCTTGGCAAATCAGTCGTCCAGGAGGAGCAATTTCAGCCCTGTTGGTTGTGTGCATTATGACCTGTTTTGGGCAAATAGTCCTCTCTCTACATCCACCCCTGTGATTGCCTGGGACTTGAGGTGGGTTAAATAGCTTCAAAATGTTCAAATTGGGCAAGAGTGGAGGAAAGTAGATACAACTCAGATTTGGCTGTGGGCACAGAACAATAAATTGAGCAAAGCTTAAGATAAGGCATTCTGTATTGCATTCAGTATCTGAACAGACCAGTAAATGCATGGAGCCCCAACACATAACTGCTTAGAAAAATCATTGAAAAAAGAAATTATTTCACTTGTGCTTTGCTCTGAGGACCTGGACAATGTTCTCTTCATCCAGTATTCAAAAAAAACAAAAGAAAAGCCCTGAAAGTTTGGCCCAGGGACATAATGCTGGACTCCATCGCCACCATGAAATACAGAAAATGGAATTTCAGATGTCAGTGGAGAATACAAATTCCCTCATAATTGCCACAATATGCTTAGTTCGGGAAAAAAAAAAAGTGTGGAAAGAGGGTGTGTGTATCTTGTAATAACTAAAAACACATTTTAGAAATGGCTTTCCAGTTTACCAATCCAAAAATACAGATGGTGTCAGAGATGGCACTGAAAAGGGCGTTAGTGAGGGTTACACACGTCCCAAGTCGTGACACAGATGAGAATCACCAGGGGGATGGTGGCTGTTGCCAAGCTCTGATAAGCTAATATGAGCAGCACAACATAGTGTGGATTCTTCTGCTTTCAGTTTGAATGTGTAACTCTACAGTCACTCAAGTGAATAATACTGGGATGAAAAACTAGGGGCAGCTGTATCGAAGTATGAATTTTCAAAATTTTTTGTCATGTTTTCTTATTTGTGCTTCCTTTGCACTTTGTAGAGGACAATATGGGAAGCTTTTCTTGCTTTGTTTTCTCAGATTTTTTTTTCCTCCCTTAAAAAGGCAGGACCTATGGGATGATGCAACAAGTAAAGATAACAAAAAACAGCAGATTAGGATGTAACACACTCCCTCATCCATTGCTGAGGGCTGAGAAAGTCATCCAGTCCTCCTCTAAGCCTCTGCAGATTTATTCTTGCATCTTTATTTTCCCCTGATTAAAATTCACTATCACTCCTTTCAATAAGAGGTTATTCTCCACCGTTTTGCTAAAAACAATCCACTTTTCATATCAAGCCTGTGTACAAGCTCATTACATCTTGTTCATTTGGACATGAGTTGTTAAATCTTCCAGGTGCTTTATGGGGGATTTAAACACCCAATTCAAATGAATGATCTCTCTCAAAGAGGTTTACTTACTGCTGCTGCCAGGTTCCTTTGACTAATTATTTAAATTGCCCTAACCCCTAAAACATAATATGAAATTACTGCACCAGCACACAGCTGTCTAGCCAGAGTCTGTGACAGTGAGGTGCAATAACCCTCTGCCAGCCACCAGTGATCTGCAGTTCAGGGACCTGTGCCAGCAGCTGTGGCTTTTCCTTGATGGTTACTTCCTCTATGAATTGATCTGACTGGTTTTGCAGTTTTAACTTTTAGTCCAGAACATCTGTCAGCAAAGAAATTCTGTGGTTTGGAGCACTGTTTGCAGTTGCTAACAAAGCAATGCACTGGAAAGGCTCTTCTGCATGTAAATTTGTCTGGCATCCATGTTTTGGGACATGTGGAAAGTGTTTGGATTGGATTCCCTCCTAAGGCCTTGAGCCATCGACTTCAGGTTCCCTCTTCTTGAGAGGAGGAGGAGGTTGTGCTCTTTCTTCATCTATTATACCCCAGAATTTTGTTCCTGTCTGGTGATTGCTCACACCCAGTTACACAGGTGCCCATGCTGAAGAATGCAGGTAAAAGCAGGATCATCCTTTCCCACACTCATTACTTAATTATGCTTTCCTCTGCCATTTCCTCATCTTCATCTCTTAAATCAGTGGCAGTCCTAATGTACTCCTGCAGGTCTTCCTTACCCACCCATTCAAATTTTAAGTTTTGTCTAGCTCTGCACTCACTGGAACTGAAATAAGGAGGAAGCTGCCTGTATGCAGGGAAGGTAACCTGGCAGTGTCAGCCTTACATTGTCCTTGAGAGATGAGGTTATAATTTCATGCTTTTCCCAGGCTTTCTGTGTTACTTTGGAAGTGTTAGTTAATCTCTGTGTGCCCCAGTTCCCAGAGGTAAAATGGACCTGTTAATACCTGTCTTATTTACTTTGGCTATAAGATTTTCATGGCTATACAGATGTACAGCTCTGTCTTATAAAACCCACAGCACTGGGGGCTCAGCCTTGGGCTCGGCTTTTCATCACCTGCCCTCATAACAATAACTTATTTAACTGAAACTAGAATTTAATTCTTTTGAGGGTAAATAATTCCTTGCTTGTTTACTAAAACACTTTCTTCATTATTTCTGCCTTTGCAAGATAGCACCAAGGGTGAGGAGCAGCACAAATTCCTTGCACTCACCAGCTTTTTTTCCAAAGAGTTGTTAGGCTCTGGTTTTTTTTTTGAAGAGAGCTTCATTAAAGATATCTTGCACCTCTGCTAGTCCCAAGATGCTGTACCAGGGAGGGAGAAAAGGAAGGTGAAACCAGAGAGATCTGTAGTCTTTGTTGCTAAGATTTTCCTTTGCTTGACCTGTGCAAGAGACTAATTTCTTCTCTCTTAGGAAAATACTCTAACTGTTCCTGTTGGGTGTTGTCTGGTGGGTACCAGTGTCTCCCAACAAACCTGTTCAGACTTCAGGAGCTCTAACACTCCNNNNTTTTTTTCTTTGATTGTGTGTGTTTCCTCCTGTTTCATCACAATTGATAGAAATTTTTTGTTTTCCTCATCTGAGTAAGTCCATGCATTCCTTGAATACAGAGGGATGTTGGGATCATTCAGTATAGGACACTTGTTCTTGAGTTGATCCCAAGCTGGTATTAATGAATCACTTTGTTACTGAACATCTGTTGACCTACAGACACTGACTTTGTTGCAGTTCATTTGCTTTCTACAATGGAGTTTTTAGAGTGAAGATTTTTCTAAAGGCAGAAATATTGGGAGGATCAGTGATTATCACAGTTGTACTCTCTCTTTTGTGGAATGGATGGATTTCAGATTACTGGAAAAATTTGTCATGTCAGTTGTGCTGGATTTTTTTTTTTCTTCTTCAGATATCAAGTTAAATTGCCTGTAGCCAGTTATCTTCTAGAAACATGGTGTATAGATAATTTTTATCTGTTAAAGAATTAATGTACTTGTTCAGGTAATTTTGCAGTACTCTTCAGTAGTAGACTGATTTTCAGTTTAACATCCCTGAATGGCTGAGTACATTTAGGTATTAAATTAGTAGATGAATGGAACCAGAGCTTTGTTGGGGTTGAAATTCTTGATGTGACTTTTGAATTATTTGATTAAGGATATTCCATCCAAGGATTTGTAAGATACTATAGAAAGCTTTAAAGGGGGAGAGGTTAGGGATTTTTCCTTTAGTTTTAAGATTCTGAGTTTTATATTGGATTCTTGGTTTCCAGGTCCCAAAGAAAACAGTAATCTTATAGAAAGGACTTAAATGAGCCTTTGAAGTAGTGGAC
>VZTT01004356.1:115190-128592 GCA_013400855.1 Buphagus erythrorhynchus
GTTGGGCTGGAAGTCTCTCTTCTCCTTCCCATCTTCTCACAATCCTTAGTCCATCTTCTTCTCAAAATATTAGTTGAAATTAATGTTAAATCACAAATCTGAGCAGAATGCTCAGAGTATGGTCCTTTAGGGTGGCTTGGACATACAGAAGCTGTATTAGCCCAACAAGCAGGGGAAAACAACCTTGTAAATACAGTTTAGGCACTGAGTAGAATCATTTGGCCTCCAGTCATACATGTGGAGCTCTCAAGCTAAAATATAAAAGAGAAAGTCACAAATTGTTTCAGCTTCAGGTCATCAAATCTCAGTGGTGACTGAGACACTGAACTTTCAAAGCAAAACTGCCATTAAAAGCAGACCAGCATCAGCTCTGAGCCCACTAAACTAGGTTAGACTTTAAACCACATAAATATGTCTGTCTAACAACAAAAACCTTTTAAATTAGGTCAAGTGAAACTACTCTGTAACCACAGTCCTGGCTCCAGCACAATATTAGTTCAGGTTGTTTTTTCTTTATGAGAGTCTCTGTGTTAGAGATTTGTATTCATGTAATTATTGACCAAATGCCTGACTGCAATTTCTTTCTGTCACATGAAGACATGAACAAAAGAAGAGTTTAATTTACATGGTTTGTGTGTGTGTGTGCGATTTACAGTGATTTTTAGAGAGGTGTCTGAGCAGACAGTGGCCCCATTAAGTTCAGTGTAGTTTTCAAAATCTGCCAGAAACTCTGGCAGATATTTAAGTATTAAGCAGCTGGTGAAGGCTCGGTTTTTCACTTCTTAGAAAACAAAACAAAAAAATATATACTTCTTAAAAAACTAAAAAAATATATATATACTGTTATTAATTTTCAATTAGGTTGGATATCAACATTTAAGTGAGCTTGATTCAACTCATGAAGGCACGAAGGACTGGCTGTATTTTTAGTGCCTGTGCTGCAGGTATTTACCTGTAAAAGGAGTTTGACAGGAATAATGTCCAGGAAAATGCATCATTAAACTGGGAGGGGGCATCACCATTCACACCAAGGTAGGGTGAGAAAGGTGGGGCACACAAGGATCCTTTCCATGTGGTGTAAGAAATCTCGGTGCAGATGTGAAGTGTTTGAATTTTCTCGGATGAATGTGGTCAGTGAACCGCATCTCCTTTCCATTGATTGCTGGCTTTAAAACGTATTAAATATTTGCTGCCTCAACCGTAGGGTTTAGAGAATGCTTCACTCGGTGAGTCACAGCAAACTCATGGCATAGTTAGCATCTGTTGGGGTTAATTGACAGAGAACTCTTCAAAAACAGAAATAGACTCTTAACTCCTCTGCCTACTGTTTCTTCTTTTCACAGAGATGACACAAAGGGAAGAAAATCTTTATGCAGAATCCCATTGAATTGATGAGGTTATACAGAGAAGTAACAGGGAATGTGTGGCTTTACGTGCCTAAAGCGTTTTGTAAAACCCAACAATTTACAGGTGCAAATTTAGGATAGCCAAGATAGATTCCAGAGAATACTTGTAACAAAATCCCTGTTCCTGCACTCCCTAACACCTTTGTCCCCTGGGTTCCACCCTGCTGTTGAGTTGAAGCCTTTTTTTCATCACATCTTGATTAATATTAGGTGCTAAAAGCAAATTGGTGATAACTGCTGGTCGTGACAGCTCTTGTGCAAGCTCTTGCCAATGGCAGCACTAGTTCTTTCCTGTTCTTACCTGCAGCAGCCTTCTTATTTTAATCATGGGCCCCAAGCAGAAATTGTCAATTAGATTGAGCCTTGTGGTTGTCTTTGAATAAATGTTCTTTAGCAGATAGATTTAGTGCCTTGCTACTCTATTCCCCTGGTTTCTATGTGCAATATACCTTCCATATACACTAAAATGAAGTATCTTCCTGGGGAAAAAAAAAATCTATCCAATCACACAGCAGATAAAGTGGCTACTCTGCTGAACTCCAGAAAGAAATGAGAGGGCTTGATGAATGCCTTGAGGCCAAAACAATGATTCTCTTGCTGCTTTCCCTTGGAAACAAAAATCTAAGATGGAAAATCTGAGTTATTTCAATTTAAACAGTATGGAGGATTGTGGTAAAAGAGACAGTGTCACTTCTTTTATCACATCTACATTTGATCAATGTCTCTTCAACAGTTCTGTCCCATGTGGGATAATGGAAAAAGGGATCCTCTGTGTATCTGGCTACAAATTATTGATAAATGGGATAGGATCTGTGAGGATGCAGGGCAAGCTGTTCCACTGACTCATGAGAGCTGTGGGGGATGCTGGATGCAAACGCACTCAGTTTTGCTTCAAAGAATGATGGCATAGTCACAAACTTAAAAATCACAGACATTTTGCACATAATTATATCTGTTGGACTTGAGTGGGCTGTGAAAAGGAAAGATGATAGAGTCTGGAGTTTGCTTATGTCTGAGAAAAGTATAGTCCAAGGCAGGGAGGGACTGCACGTCATCTTAAATCAAACCAGTGTCTGATCCATTTTTTCAAAGAAGTTCTAGTTCTCTTTTATAGTGGAATTGACTATATACATATGATGCTCATACTCTGGAGAGAGTGAATGAGGGAAAACATCTTTCAGTGGGAGGAAAACATTCCCCTTGAAAGGTGTGTGATGGGTAGCAGGCTATTGGGAAAAGCCAGATCCTAGAGTGCCCCATGGTGCTGGGCCAGTGTGTGTCCATATCACCCCCAGGAGACATAGGGAGGACTGCCATTATCTACATAATAAATGGAGTCCAGAGCTGAGACTGGGGTCTGGACACTGAGGCTGAATCACAGAATCATTCAGGTTGGAAAAGGCCTCCAATTTTGCACAAAAATATCTTTGATGGATTACCACCATGCCCACTAAATCATATTGCAAAGTGCCAAGTCCAGTCATTATGTGGAACACTTGCAGGAATGCTGAATCCACCACTTCCCTGGAAATTCTGTCCCAGGGCTTAGCCACACTTTGAGTGATTGAATTTTTCCTAATATCCAACCTGAACCTGCCTTGGTGCATCTTGAGGCCATGTCTTCTCATGCTGTTGGTGGGTGCCTGGGAGCAGAGCCTGGCCTCCACCTGGCTACAATCTCCTGTCAGGGACCTGTGGAGAGTGAAAATGTCCCCCCTGAGCCTCCTTTTCTCCAGGGTAAACAACTCCCATACCCTCAGCTGCTCCTTATCAGATGTGTGCTCCACACCCTTCTCCATTTCCATTGCCCTTCTCTGGACATGCTCCAGTTCCTGTCTTGTGGTGAGGAGCCACTTTCCACCAGAAATTTTCACAAGAACAGTTTGTTCTTTGTAATTTTGTCTCTTTGGTGGTTTTTTTTTGTTTTTTTTTCTTGGTTGTGGCTCTTTTTAATTGTTCTTCATTTTACAAAACTAGCTTTTAAAAAAAATGAAAATTTAAAAATGAAAACTAAAAATAAACCTGACAAAAACAGAAACACAGGAAGAAGTGAAAAAGTTCCTCTAGCACATATTTCAGCAGTCATCCTGAAAGGCCCTGAGTGCACACACAAGTGAGCTGGTGACTGAAAACATGATGTTTAGGGCTGGAAGTAGACAAAGGGATTTGTGGTGCTTGGCAGTGGATGTGCATTATCCAACACGTGCTCCTCTGCGTGAGAGTATGGCTGGGGGAGGCAAAAGAAAAAGGGAATAGTTGTTACCCTGTTATGAATGGCTATAATTAGGTACCTTGCCCAAGGTGACATGGAAATCCTCTGTCAAAAATGAAAATGGTAATCCAGGTCTTGTGGAGAAAAGCCTGCTGCAATACACACAAAGTTATCCTTCCTCTTCTAGCTGCTGCTTTCCAGCTAAGCCCTTTCCTCCGGGGCTGTGGGCATTGGTCTTACCTCTAGGAACGTAATAATTCAAAGAAAAGGTGCTTGGGCAAAAGGGATTAGTAACTCTAAGCTTCCAACCACGGGCAGTGCGTAGAACAAATGCCTCTTACCAACAGTTCAAAGGTCTGTCTTAGGTTGTGAGGGGTTTTTTGGGGTGGTTTTGCTATTAATATTTTAATTATTATTTGGATTTTGTCAGAATGGGAAAGGCTCCCGCGCAAGGCGTACTCCAGCAATTCTGCACTGAATAAAATGGAGGCAGCATTTGCCTGTGCTTCCCCTGCAATTACAGAGTGATTCTCGTGTCTTGTTTGAATTTCCTTTGTCGTTATGAAACACAACAGGCTGACGGCTTGATATTAAAAGCAATTGTGTTTCCATTCATGCAGATGCCAGCCTGTTTAGGTGAATTTACTAAGTCCCTAGACGTACATTTTTATATTATTGCTGTCTCTGGGCCGTGCTGAGCATTTTAATTCTCTGAAAATAACCTCTGTTTTCCTTTCATCTCTTCATTAGCTCTTTCATCATGAGGACATGAATTTAAAAATATATATATCTCTTAAAGTTGTGTGTAATAAAGATGTTTGTATCATTCCAATTTGTTGAGCTGTGCTTTTAACGTTGCATGCCTTTCACAACCATGAAATGGCACAATTATTTCTGTGTTGTATTGCTTTGTACCCTGAGGTTCCATTTAAAACAAAGCAGAGAGATGTGTTTATAGGCAGTATTGAAAGCAATGTATATGGATCTTGATGTCAGGCATATTTTATTGAAGTAAGATTAAATGACAAGTTCTGCACTATTGAAGTGAAATCAGAATGAGATTTTGTGCCGAGCTGCACATTGTTAAATCAAAATTAAAGTAATACCAAGCTGCGTTGTTATCTTTGTGGCTTTTTGGTGGCATCTTTTAAAAATGAACTTTACAGCCAATTATAAGTATTTTAAAGTAAATATTTTGAGCTTTCTGGACACATTGTTACATCATGGCACATGTGCTATACATGTGCTATCATATATCAGAAGACTGAAGTTTCCTGCTATACGTTGTGCATGTATGTTTGGATTAAATCCTTGCAAGTAAAATTAATTTTCTTTCTATATAAAATCACACCATTAAGTACATCTCAGGCAAAAAGCCCTTTTTATCTGATCTCTTCACTTATTTTGTTGTTCTGAAAATAGGTTCAGAAGGTTTAGCTTTTTTCAAGAGGGAGAGATTTAAATTTTATCTGTTTTAAAGTTAAGTGCCTGGGGTTGGCTCTAATTAATACCTGCATCA
This sequence comes from Buphagus erythrorhynchus, assembly GCA_013400855.1. Lineage (NCBI taxonomy): Eukaryota > Metazoa > Chordata > Aves > Passeriformes > Sturnidae > Buphagus > Buphagus erythrorhynchus. The sequence continues at coordinate 120,328 of VZTT01004356.1, forward strand.
CAAGAAGGACAACAGTTTGAGAAAATTAGTAAAATTGTGAATTTTCTGTCTACAGTTTTTATTTTGCTGGGAGGGGATCCCATAGGAAACATAGTTTTCCTTTCAAATTTGCATTTTTGATTCATAGTAGGGATACATTTCTGATTAGCAAGGGGGGCTCCCAAATTACAGGCTTAATTAGACTATTTGTGTTTCAGAATGTGAAGGAATTGCCTCTTAAAGGATGGTCAAATCACATATCTTGCTTCAGTGTTTTAAGATGAGCTTCACTGCAGGAACACCTTGTAGTCTGCACGGGCACTAAAATTTCTGTTATGGTACAGTATCAGTGTCTGGAAAATACAGTTACTTGAGGCTTCTGAAGCTGTGGCTCAAACTTCTTAGTGTGCTATTGCAGGAATTTGAGTATGTAAGGGAACACCAGCTTCCTATTTTAACTGCATGTTCAGCCTGGACTCTGAATGTCAAGTTGGATTTTTTTTTAATCATCACTGGCGTTATTACGTCTCTCACCTCTTTTTCCCATGAGACAGTAATCTTAGCAATATATGATCTAATAAATATAGATGATTTAAAATCCCAGCTGCCCTTATTCCATCTAGTCATGGTTTAGCCTCTGCCTGGTATGTGTCACGTTGTGACTGTCTTCACCTTTTTTTTTTTGCCTGGCTGTTTCCTTTCCAGGTTTTTATTTCTTTTCCATTAAAATTGCAAAAGATGGAGTTTCTCCTGCAAAGTGTTTTATGCAGCATTCAGTACAATCAGACCTGGTTCTCATTTTAGGCCTGTAAACATTAACATCTCAAAATCTACTTACTTACTACTACTATTATTTTTTTAATATGTGGATTTTTATAGCTCAGTCCCAGACTCCACCCACAAGGGTGAATAATATGGAGTTACTGTGTAGAATACACTTCTTTGATCAGGTGGGCATTCTTCTCCAAAATTTCTGCTTTAACCATTGAGTGATGATTCTATTTAATGACATATTATGTAACTATAGAGAGAGCATCACATATACATTTCTACAAAATAACAAAATCTGTGCATGGAACTATGATTTTTGCCTGTGCACTGAGAGGCTGGGGCTTTGGGTTTTGTTTTGTTTGAGCTTTTTTCCCTAATGTTAGCAAAATCTATCTACAGATTAATTCCTATCTGTAAGACTACTATTAGGTGAGGACTAGCAATGTTTGAAAGCTCAGCTTATGAAAACATGTTTATCCAGGGGGAGAAAGGAAGAAAAGTTGCTTTAATTTAGTTTAATGTTTCCAGTCCTTTGGGTGGCACAGTAAGAAGGTCTGTTGCCAGGCACAGAGGGAGAAGAGAGTAAATGACTTATTGTTGGTTCAAATATTTGTCTGTTACAACTTGAGTATGCTAGGCCCACAGATTTTTAGATAATTTTTGGAATTTTTCCTTTTGTTTCCGTTTTTATGGAGAAATTTGATACTTGAAGAAATTGAGGAATTTACCACACAGTGAAAAACCAAGTTGAATATATTTGTTAATACCAACCCCACAGCTGTCTTGTCCATTTTTAAAGGGGCACATAATTCTAGGGCCTGAAGAATAAGAAAAAAATACTTTGCAGACAGTCATGTTTCTTCAGGTTTGCCCAAACGGGCAGAACTGGTGAATCCATAGTGATGACCTCTGTCTAAATGGTGCTGCTGTGTTCACTGTTAACAAAGGATAAGAACTGTGGGAAGCTACTGTCCTACAAATAATAAATATTAGTAAATAGCAGGGAAAATACACAGGACACTCTCTGGGATCCAATTACCAGCTGTAGCAGAGTTGTCTGACACCCACTGCAGGTCATACACAGAAAAGGATGTCTTGAGGGAATTGTTACCCATTTTTGGGTGCTTTTCTTTGGATATTGGTATGAAAGCAAATAGGCCTCATAAGGTCTAGCTGCTTTTGGCTCCTCACTTCTTTTTTGGTGCCAGATGACCTCTACCCTTGACAGCCAGGGCCAGTCTCAGTCAGGGCTGTGAATGCAGTCCATGTCAGCAGTTGCACTCATATATGCTTTTCCCACTTATCCTTGGGACACAGTGAAAGGCTCCTCCAGCCCCTGCTGTAATGCAGCATGTCAACTTGGCAGCCTTGTTTATGCCAGCTCTTGGCCCCTTCCCTCTCCTCACCTGCTCAAATCCTCTGTCTTGGCACGTGTGTCAACAAGTGTGCTCAGGTGTAAAGAGGCATGTGGCACCGAAGTGACACGGCTGTCACACAGGATGGGCTTCCCACGGCTCCTCCCGCGACACCGCGCGCGCTGCCCGTGGAGAACCGCTCTCTGACAGGGAGAGAACATTCCAGATTTTGGGTAAACGTTTGTGTTCTGACCCTGGTGCTGCCGTGCCACTGCTCAGAGATTTTTTTGCTTTCCCTCTTCCCCATGTGGGCTCAGTGCTGCTCATCCCCCTCGTGTTTCGGAGCGGTTTGGGAGCGAGCCCAGCGGGGGTGACTTGATTCCAGTTGTCAGCGTCAAAATCTGCAGGCAACAAGATATTGCTGCTTTATTGCCAGGAAATCATCCTGCTAGAGCAGATCCTGAAAGTAATTTAATGAGACTGCTGCATTTCAGGATGCTCAGAAGCTCCACTGAAGGCAAGCCTTGGTTATAGAGGAGCTTCACAAAATTCTGGGCGACTTAACTGCAACACGTATTGTATGTGATGCTGGCCTTCTCAGCAGGTGAAAAAGAAGTACCAGCACTAAATTCTGGTGGAAGAAATTATCAGATATATAAAAACATTATTTGATCAGTAGGAGCTATGAAACATTTGGTTTCAAAGCACTAACAGTCCAACTAATTTTGGAAATAGTTAATAGTTACAGTATTGGTATTTTGGTGCTAGGGGAGACCAACAGCAGAAGGTATTTTCATTCTACCATCTTCCTTTGCATAAGTCAAACTGGCTGGACAGGTTTAGCCAACAGAGGTTTCACAAGCTGAAATCTGAGACAATTTCTCAGAGGCTGGGTGGTGAGACCTCAGGCTGGATGTAATGGCCTTGTGAAAAACATGATGTCTCACAGAATCATATTTTGTTTGGGTTGGAAGCGACCCTAAAAATCATCTATTTATAATCCCCCTGCCATGGGAGGAATGTCACCCACTAGACCAGGTTGCTCAGGACCCCTTCCAACCTGTCCTTGAATACTTCCAGGGATGGGGCCTGTCTCAGTCCTGTCCCATAGGTTGATACTTCACAAAAAGTAGTTACCCTGGCTCAGAATAGAGACCAAGGATGGATTACTCCAAAAGTCAGAGCTTTTAGCTACATTTCTCTGCTGCCTGTGTCAGTGGTGGATTCCATCAGTAATTTCCAGCTGTAAAGCTGTCAGTCTTCCACTAGTTCAAATTCAACTTTAAAATAAAGCCAGGGTTTCTCCACAGCTATGCAGGCTATTTTTGATGGCTTTGAGAATGGCTGAGAAGCAGGCAGGTGTCTGTGCTGGTTTTCAGTGGTTGGGACAAAGCTTTGTGAGTGATATGGAAGTAGAAAACAAAGAGGGGTCACAACCAGATCACGTTTTACTGGACTTGCCTGCCCCCTTTCAGAAGTTACTCTCCCTCCACCAAACACAATTCTTTCTGACTTCCATGAAGCTATAAGTGATTAAGGGTAGGGATCCAGAAATCCCAGAGTGTGAGAACTCAAAGCATTCAGATCAAACGGGGCATGGTGACAAAAATGTAGGCAAAGGACATGGAGCAAAATTCCAACTGTAATTGCAGTTCTGCTGTATCAAGCAGTTATTCAGACAATGAACAATTGAAAAGCTATTCACATCACTTCACATTTGCTTAGCCTTGTGGCTAACATGTCGTTTTGGTTATTGTTAGATGGCAACCAAAAGCAATGAATAGTCTGTGCTACTTGGGAAAGAATTTAAAAATCTGAGTAAATCAATAACTCTTTCTTGGATGCCTCTTATTGCCCTAAGTTAGACATGGAAGTACTAGGTGAACTCATTCTCTGCAAGCACTTTGGTCTGTTCTGTATCAGATGTGAAAAACCAGAGAAAAATAATGAGAAAGGATGTATCTAATTTTTGTACAGTGAAAGCCAACTTGTCTGCTGCTTCTTCTTCTGTAGAAGCTATTAGCCTTTCTCCAGGTCTGACCTGGAGCTTCCAAAATCTCAGAGGTTTTCTCATTCTTTAGAGTGCTGGCAGCAATGGCTCTGAAGTTCAATAAATAAATAAACAAAAAAAACCACAACAACTAAAATACTCTGTCTAAAGTCCATCTGTAGAGAAATTATATAGCTTTGTGAAACAATACAAACAAAACCAAGTACAAGAAGGTAAGACCTTCTTTAGCCAGTGAGATTGTAACGCTATCAGAATAAAAATAAAATTAGTATTAATCCCTGGCAATAGTGTTGTTTTGCTTTAGCATTTTACTTGATGCAGAACAAGAACAGATAAATAAAATAAACCTGTTCATGACAGAGAGCTCTCCCAAATGCCCTAGTCAAGAAGAAATCAAACCTGTTTATCCAAATGTTTGTCATGCAGCATACTTTCTGACTTTTTTTTTGTTTTTTCTTCTTAGTGAAAATCTGGCAATTCCATACAACTGCTTTATGTATAACTGCCTAGGAGCTCTGTATGTGTTAATGTGTGGCCTGACACAGTGTCTAAAGTGAGAGGATGTCTCAAACCTTCCTTTTGGAGTTTCCATCTTTCATTACTCCTTCAGAAAAAAAAAATATCAGAAGCAATAACCAAATAGGTTTGGATGATTTGATTGCCTTTAAATGGTATTCAGCTCCTTGCATTGCAAGGACAAGAGTTTAATTGCTCATCTGACTGATAAAGAGACAAAGCTCCATGGTTAATCAATAGATCAAACTAGGTCAAGGCATAGGGCTTGGAATCCATATGAATCAGGGTTCCCATTCCAAGCTGGCAATAGACATCCTGTGTGACCCTGGAGAAATTATTTAGTATCTTGGGGGCTTCTGTTCAGAATTAGAAAACCAGGATGATTGTAATGAAATATTTTGAAGACATAACTCAATAGCACTTGGATGGGGTTATGAAAGTGCTTTACTGATGTGCTCTTAACTTCATGGGCAAGGTAGATTCACAATCCAATTTATCCTCCAAAATATGAACGACTCCAGTTCCCCTTGTACTTTAAGAACAGAACAGGTGTGGGATGTGTTATACTTTGTTTCCATGGTAGTTATGCCAGTTCCAAAGGCAAGGTAGGAGCAAAAGGCTTGTGGACATGAGGGATGCTGTCCTTGGATTGGAAGGAGCAGTGTCTCATGCCAGCTTACATTACTTTGTGCAAACAACTAACATGATTATGGTTTTATATTAAAAACAGTAATTCACAGCCACAAAAAAAAAAGCACTCCCTGAAGACAGCTTAATACAAAGAGGCTGATTTGGTCATTGCATGTTCTGCCAAACCCTTTTTTAAAATTAGATCTTTACTTTGTAATCTTCTTCTTTTTTTTGCTCAAGGGTACTTCATAGAAATAGTGGAGAGATATAAAATGGGGTGTCTCCATCTATAAATTCTCATGTAAACTGCTAGGCTCAGAAAACCCAGACAGACTTGTCTGCCACTGTGCTGGGCTCTGTACAAAAGCACCTAAATTCAGAGCATATTACAATTTAATTAAAATAAACTGCAATGAGCATAAGGAAATCATTGGAAAGCAAAAGGCAAAAGTCCTTGGAGATTATTCATATTTGTCACTTAGAAGCAATTTCAGCACAAGTAGGGGGTTTCATGTCTTTAAAATAAGATAATATATGTAGGTTATGAAGCTGCTAAAATCCTCCTATTAAGAAGTGATAGGTTCTGTATCAGAAGATGTGTTTCAGAAGGGATTTTTTGTAGCTGGAACGTGCTTCCTGGGAATGTGAACTGGGTGTATGGAGTCCAGTTAGCCTGCTACAGGTGATCTTTTCCCTTCCTGGAAAACTAATTTGAGCCAGATACTCAGTTTTGAAGAAACAAGATAGTCCAATGCCTATACCTGAAGCACATGAGTGAGTGATGAACACAACTTCTGACAGAGTGCAGGACTCTACATGGTGCTTTAATGTGTAGGTTTGGGCTTAAGTCATTAAGCAGCACAGGAGTCTTAATATTAAATATTATTTGTTTTCATTTCCTGAGCTGAAGTGCTCAAAGTTCAGTTGTAAAAATCCACTAATTCATAATATTGTGTTGTTTGTGTTTTTCAGGATTATTGTGTTTTTAGTACAAAATCTTGCTCATGGCAGGAGGAGAGAGTTTTAAAAAGGAGAGTACATTCATGCAGTATTCATTAATGGTGAATCCTTTTTCTTACTTTTTACCTACAGCTTGTTTTTTCTTTAGAGAGGGATTCAAAGCTATTTATGTTTAAGAGAGAAAATTAAATTCCCTGTTGGATTGAGATTGGGGAGAGTGGGTTGTTGGGGGAATTTTTTTGTTGTTTTGTTTGGCTTTGATTTTTTTGTTGTTTTGTTTTAGTTTTGTTGTTTTGTTTTTTTTTTTTTTTAACTTTTTAGATCTGCTTTCATCAATGCTATTACTTTGGAAAAGCAAAGTCAGAGCTATTTAAGTGTCTTGCAGAGACAGACATCAGCAGGCTTGCAGCCTGTGTTTTCAGGGCTGTCCTGTATGGCTGCATTTATAACATCCAGCATCCACCAACAGGCCAAAGGGCAAATAGTTTAAAATGTGTTGCAATTTGAGAGGCTGCTTCTTTTTTGTCCTCTCTCTAAAACTGAGTTGTAGCAGTTAGTCCCAAACAATCTGAAGACAAGCGTTGTTTTATTCTTTTCCTATTAATTTCTCTGCCTTGGACCCACTGTAAAGGTTTGTTTTCAGTCCTGTGATGAGTCTTAGAAAATCCAAGCAGCAAGTTTGTCCTAGAAAAGAACATTACTGCAGTTATCTATGCAAAAGAGAAGCTGAAGTGGAATCTAAGTCATCCAGGCAATCTCAAGCCCTGAAACCTAATTTTAGTCTTTCAGGGAGTGGAGAGGGATGCACAGATCTACTTACTCCAACATTAGACAAGCCAAAAAAGGCACATGTCATTTGAGACTTGAGCCTGTGGAAACAATTTGGAATTAAAACGTAGGAGCAAACTGCTTGCTTAATCATCATCTTTCCACATCTTCACTGAAGAAGAAAAGTGAAGTCAGATAAATTCAATTTGCCTGAGATTTTTCATGCATGTAGCTCCTGCTGTGAAGGAGAAAAATATTTCCTGAGCATTTGGAGAAGCCATGATAGCCTGCCAATGGCGAGTTTAACACCTGTAAGCCCACCCAGCTCTTAACCAAGTCCAGTGAATCCAGGCAGATAAAACAATCTTATTGCAAAGAGAGTAAGTACAATTTTCATGGCTGTGCATAGTTCTTTTATCTTCCATGCTCTGTCCATTACTGTGTTTTCAGCACTCATTTCATACCCAAATAGTTTAAATTGGGAATTGAGGTGTGTCTTACTATAGAGGACTCTGCCCTAGAAGTAGGTATATCTTACTAATTAAACACGCTTTTTATCAGTGTGGAATCTCTTAAATACTTGTGCTAATAGACCAATGAAAAGGTATGATGATACCTGATTTTAATTAATGATTTCACTAACTATTGCATGATTTTTCCAAATAAAACCCTTCAAGCACTTTAGATACTTTAAGTTATAGAAAAGGCAAAAGGGCAGAAGTGTATGTTTTGCATTGAAGCATTCACCACATCTTTTAGCTTTGCCTGTCTTGTGATTAGGGTGCATAGCACATCATGTAAAACTTCCTCCATTTCCCCTTTCCAGAGCTGCAAAATCTCTATTTATAACTCTCTGGCTTGCTCTGAAGAGAGCAAGGAGTGTTAAACCAGGGAGTGTTGCTTCAAACTGGAAATGCTGCAGCTGGGGAAAGTGGCAATCCATTGGTCATGGTGGGAGCTTTTCTACTGATGGGAGGGGAAGGTTTATATGATCTAAGGGGATGGTGCATTTTTTCTACAGGAAAGGCAAATGTGTACTATTTATAGCCCTTCTTCAAATCCTGAAAAGAAACTCAAACACCTTGGATGTCACCAATATATTAAAAAAAAAAACCAAAAAACAAAACACAAGCACATGAGAATTTAGGTATGTAAACATGTGCTGCTAAAAAAGGTGATGCTTCCTCTGTGGTCAGCCAGAGTAGGGGATCAACCCACCCTGGAAATTCCCAAAAAATTTCCTCAAACCAGTAAACTAATAGTTTTTTCCCAGTG
>VZTT01004356.1:135098-153022 GCA_013400855.1 Buphagus erythrorhynchus
GCAATACCACAGCTGTCCTGCCCATGTTTACTGCTTCAGCAGCCATGAAAAGATTTTCAGATCAGAATCTATAATAATCTGTGTTAAAAATTGATATCCAGACCACCTTAATAATTATGAAAGAATAAAAACTTATTTACTGTTGACCTGTGATTTTTTTGTCTTGTATATGTGGCAGCATGTTAAGATCTCTTTCATCATTTGAGTACTGTGCATTCTTCTTACTACTCTCCTAAATCTATATTTTATTCTATGAAATTTACAGAGAGGTTTTTTTTTACAGCTTTGTAGGAATTCAGCTCCATGTATCTTAGTTTTCCAATGTAAAAAAATGCCTCTGCCATCATGTAACTGTTCAACTCATTCTGGATCTTGTCCTATATATAACATGAAAATCTTTGAGCTGCAGTTGATTAATTACTTCTTCCCCTCCCCTTGCAGTCTGCCTCCATCATAGATGCCTCCCTACATCTGCTAAGCTGCCAAACCCAAACACTTCTGATGCTGCTAGTCCCCTTTATAGGACAGCAGCCTGTCCTTGGATTGTAGGATTTTACTTCATTCATGTAAAATAAAGGTCCAGGGGACACAGACCATAAGGAAAGTCAGTGTTTACTGGGATCTAACCTTTATGCTGACCTATGACACAGGTAACATGCAAGTCAGATATTTGCCATTAAATATGTCTAGTTATATAAATTCTGCATTCCTGTCACCTGGACACAGAGAACATATTTTTATCCTGTTTTTGTAGCAGCCTTTCCTGTATTTGAGAGATACAGAACCAGATCTACAGCTTTTGAAGATCCTGAAGTTTCCCTTGCCCATCTACTCTCCAGATCATCACAGCACCCACAGCTCTTCCATTTCTTGCTACCTGTAGGTCACAGCATTTAAAACTTGGAACATTTCTCTGATGTCTTCTGGGCTCTCTCTCTGGGTAGACAGTGTTTTACTAAAAGTTACTTTTGTGGAATGAAAAATCCCATTTCCCACAGGGCTTTGTAAATATGAGGACTCTGTGTTTATGTTCCTGTGAATCAGGTGCTCCTCCCACCTTCCCCTTCACACCTGTGTGTGTGTCTTTCAAGACAAAACAGCATCTTCCCACCATGTCCACACTGAAGTGGTGTATCAGGACTTGCCTGCAGAGAGAAGTCCTTTAGTCTGGCTACTCTGAGCCGCGATGAAAATAAATAAATACTGTCCACTTGGATGGTAATTTATCTTCCACGTTTTCTCATTGAATTTGTTGTATTGCAAAACTCTGAGTCATGTGCCTGTAGCCTATGTTTTGGAAACTGGCCCTGCTGATGCAGGAAAGGCTCAAGGAAAGCATCCAGAATGGAATTTGTTGAGAGAACCCATCCATCTGGCTGACCAATGAGACAATTAAAGGAGAGTGGTTTGGTTTTTTGCTGTTACCCAATCTGTGCTTGGACATTATCTGCATATCCAAACACATTGACTTCCTCCCAAGAAATCTCCAAGTGAGGATTTTTTCCATTCTCTCAATGCACTGAAAATGTGTTGTCCAGTAGATGGGATGGCAGTACTGAGATGCTGTATCTGGAGACAATAAGATCCTTGACTGAGTAAATAACACTCATCAGTAAATACTTCTTTGTGCAAAATCTGTATTTTTTTTTAATAATTTAGTTTCTTTCTCTTACATTATGATGTGAAGTAGCCACTTGAATTTGCCATTTAACTTGATTGGACAATAGGATACGTGACTGGAGCCAGGAAGGAAACAGAGCTGGGGTTCTTACCTTACCACCTACTCAGTCTTGCTCTTTTTATTGCTGTGAGCATGTTTCAGTGTCAGCTTATACAGGGTTTCAGGGCTAATGTTCCACAGCAACCTCTGTATAATTTACAATTCATCAGGGTCCTCAGGTAATTTACTTTGTAAAAACTAGCAAAAACTTTTGAAAACTTTAGGAACTTAGCTTATATCAGGCAAAGGTCCCAGTAGCTGCAATTTCCACGTTGCCTGAGCTGCAAGTGAGCAAGAGTCTGGGTTGAGCTCTGAAGTATTTTTTTGACCTACCTTTGGTTGAATGTGGCTCTGTGGCTCTGAGAACAATGGGCTTCTTCAGATAGTTTCAAGAACATAATGTCAGTTTGGTAACTGAGATCACTCCAGTTTCTAAGAAGAATTTTCCTTTGTTTTTAATACTAAATCCTTTATCAGTAGCAACTGGGGAGAATAAGACAGGCCAAAGTGCTGCTATAGACCTGCTCCTTCTACTCGTTTTTTTACTGCTAGGTGCACATCAGGCTTTCAATTACTTTCTTGTTTACATCAAGAGAGGAAAACAATGCTGATTGTACCCACAGGTGGTCAGTCTTTAGGTAATCAAAGGAAAGCAATTAATTCCTTCCATGCTCAGTAATGCACTTCCTCCTAATGGAAAATAAACACTGTCACTTCCCATAACGCAGAAGGACCCATGGATGCAGGACTTTTTCAGCTGCCACGTTGCTTTTATTTCCCCTTCAAGAGGGGAAAGGAATTGGAGAGAGGCAGGGAGGAACCCTGAATGGATATTTAACTCCCAACTGTGGCCTTTTGTGGGAAACATTTAAAAACACGAAAATCCTTGAGGTAGAAAACACTGGAGCAATCCAAACCCAGTAAACTCTGAGGAATGAGTGTCTTAAGGGACATTCATGGTTTACTGCAATCCCAGACTCTTAAACAAGGAGTAAAGAGATGCTGGAAGTGGTTGAACTCCTGCAAGTAGCACCCATTCTGCACTGAGCCAGGGTCCAGGTCCCTCAAGACTCAGGTCCAGGGTCACAGCTGTGGTTACACCCTGAGATATTGTCACTCTGAAAACCAGCTGCTGTCTTTCCCCCAGTGTCCAAGAAAAATACCTCCTTTCTCCCAAGTGATGGCAAAGCCAAAAATGTGCTGAGCAAAGCAGGCATAATCGGGATGAGGACTGCAATCCATCCATTGCAGCACAGGTAATGAGGCTGTTAGGAGATTCTCATCAAAACATTATGGCATGGCTCCTCAGAAGAAACTAGGAAGATGTTCTTTTAAATGCTTGAAGGTATACAGGGATGTTAAGTTGCTAATTTAGTTTGGGTTGGGTTTTGTGTTTTTTTTTTCTCTTAGTTAAAGGGAATATTAGGAACTTATTTGTAAAGCAAACAACAACCAAAAAAAAAGAAAAAATAATCCTGCTAAGTGCTACCATGGGACTTGCAATAAAAGTGAAGGAGCTGATAATCCTGTATCCTGTCTTTCCAAAACATACATTTAAAAATTTTATGACTTTGACCTGGGTAAGCATGAAATCTTATTCAACCCCAGCCTGAAACACTTGTGGTTTCTGTCTTGCAGTGTGGGTGAGCTGACAGTTCAAATTTAGGCATAGTTCATGTCTTGTTTTTATCATCTTTAAATTAAAATGCCTTGTATTCTAGTATTTACAAACTGTTTCCTTATAAACTGAAAGGGAGAAAAAAACCTCTCTAGTTCATTCCCATTTAGTCTATTTATATGTGTAAGCAGCCAGAGGGACACTCATAAGAGATTCCAGTCTAAGTATGTCCTAACCAAAAGCAAATTTGGAGAAAACTCAGCAATGTAGAGGGTAGGGTTTTGTTTAATTTAGGATGGATTTTTTTCTTAGTACATTACAATATATAATTTCCATAATATCTTAATTATATTATAAGGCAGGACCAGTGATAGAAGGAAGACAGTGCAAGGGACATGAATTTAATGTTATCCTCAGTTCAGCAGGCAATTACGTAATGCATTTTTTTCTTTTTTACTTTATTTAGGAATTACCAGTTTAAAAAAAAAATATGTCAAGAACTAATTTAAAAAAAAAAGAATAGAGGCAACAAACACAGTTTCCTGTATTTATCAGACCTACCTTTCCTATGCTGTGGCTAGTTCAGCCCTAAAAGGCTTCTTATGCAAATAAATAAATTTGAATAAAATGAACTTGAGAATTCAAAGAATATTGGAAGCTTGTATAGCTCTCTGTCACATTTATCTTTTTTACTTACATCAGAATGAAGTTTACCTCTTTTTCTTGATCTCTCAACATTTAATCTCTATTGGTGGATAACTCAAGCTCTCCTCCCACTACCACACAAAATGTTTTGTGATAACCACAAGGCACTCAACAGCCTGCTCATCCCATGGCTACTCAAAACAACCTCAAGAAAACAATATTTTTTTTCCATGCAGCTGTTGGAGATTCCTCCAGACATCACCTTTTTCTACCTTTATTTTTGTACAGAGTGTAATCATTCTTGTGCTTCAAGTACCCATAGAAGTGACCAAAGCCTTGAGGTCATTTTTTTTCATTGTGGGGAAGGAATTCTGTGTTGTGTGCACATCAGCTTGGCTGCTGCTATCTAATGTGTGCCCTGTAAATGTGAAGTGTCATGCCTCCTTCAAGTGGCTCGAGTGCTGGGAAACTGCCTTGAAAGCCGTCAAACCAGCCAGAGTGGGGCTCCTCAGACATGATCTGTCACTAAAAAATCCTTTCAGCCAGAAGTTGCCTCAAATAGCAAATTCACTGCTGGGGCTATCTGACCAATTTCTATTCATAGAGTTGGAGAAAAAGGAATGTACAACACTGGGAAAATTACTTGCTGGTAATTTTTTGTTGTTATCCTGTTCTTTTCCCAGACTGCTTTCCTTCTTTCTCGCCTAAGATGTTGCTTGACAGATGTTTCCTCTTATCTCACTCTTTCTTTATTGCCCTGCCAGTAGAATCTGATTGATAGAAAGTGGGCAGGCTGGTACTTACAATGCCATCCCTGGCTGATAACTCTTTTGCTAACTTTTTTAAGAGAGCTGGAGTCATTGCTCTGTTTTGACTGAAATCTGCTAATAGAAAGGGAAAAAGAAAGGGTGAATTGCCCTGTGGTAATTATTATTCTTATTTTGCATGGAATTTTAATAAAACCTGAATAAATTTGAGCAAATCCTTGAGTTGTAAGGATCTTCATGATCCATTTTAATTTAAAAAATTCAGCTGGGCTTGGACTTGGATTGAGCTCAATGATGTAAAACGATTTAGGGCAAAAGTTTAAGATTTTCCATCATCTCTGTATAAATAAGCCAGACTGACTTAACTGAAGGTCGTGTTGGAAGTTTTACCCTTTTTCCTGGCTCCTTCAGTCCATTCATGAGAGTGCCTATCCTGGTGCTGAATATCTCCTGGTCCTGATCTTGGTTCAGCAAAATTTCATGCAAACCAACAACATGTTTTGTGAAGCAGGACCATTAGTGGGGATGTGGAAGGGATCTAGGCACAAGAGAAGAAAGTTTATTGCTTTCATTGCAATTTAGTAGCCATTTTTTGTCTTGATGGCTCTTTAAACACTCTGGAACCCATAAAAACACTAATGTGAGGAAATTTTGCTGAGTAGGAAATGGAGACCAGTCCAAATGGTTACAGTGCCCAACACATTAAGAGTGATCTCTGTGAGGATTTTTGTTACTATATTTCTCTTTTATCACCTTATTTACTATATGCCATTGCCTATACACCCCATTCATCTGTGATTAATAGGATAATTTCATTCTTGACTTAACTGGGACTCTGCATAGTCAGAAAAACCTGGTGGTTGTATTACTTTATGTGATAAGAGTTGTGTCATGTAAGCAATTGGGGAAACATTCTGCCTGTGTGTGTTTATTACAGTGCAGTACTTTGTAAAGTCCATTTGAATTGAACAAGGCTTTTGAACTATTGATTTATCTGGCACTTGGTACATTGAGAATAATAAACATTTGTAGTTTGTAGGCAGCAGTCTATAAGAGGTAGGAGTCTGTCTGCTGGCATGTGTAATGTAATAACCCATGGCAGCTGCACTGATGAGAAGCAATAACTAATATGGCAAAGCATAAATTAAAAAAAAAAATGAAAAAAAAGAGAGTTTAACTTCAAACTGTCTAAGCAAGATCATTTAGGGCATTTTGTCTTGCTTCAGGTGTACAGGAAATCCCATAATGTGTTTTGCAACGATGTATACTTCACCAAAATAATTTACACTGTTTAAATTGACTTAGAAATCGATCTAATAGGAGTATAGAATATGTATTTGTATCAGCACAATATATGCTCGTAGGGGCTAACCTTCTCTTTCTGAGAGATTTACTTGGAAATAATAAAGTATAAAAAACATTGTCTGGAAATTTTCCATATCTGGAAATTTTCCAGCCAGCTAAAGTATTTGTAGATTATTTATTAAGTTTGCAGCAGGATGATATAGCTGCACATCTTAAATCTCTTTTTCTACTAATGTACCTGAATGGGCCTTTCTCTTCTCTCAGTGAATGGGGGAGAGCGTAGCACCCACTAAGGTGTAGCAGAAATAAGAGACAGTAATGCAAGGCTCACGTGGAGACAGGTCAAAATTCCTTCAGGTTAACCAAGATCATCTTTTATCTCTGGGAATGCTGATGACTAATGAATGCAGATCAAATCCTCAGCTCCAAATTCACTTAGCTGTATTTTAATTTTTTTTTTTCTCCTTCTCTCTTCTACCCAAAATGGCATCCATTAAAAGTGTAGGCGCTCTCTTTGTGGGGGACAATGGGCCACATCACGTTGTCACTTTGGAGGCAGCACTCCCACGGGCTCTGGGGGAGTGCTGCTGGGAAGCAGATGGTGTGTCCTGGCCCAGCCCAGGCACCAGCCTCCTGTTCGCCAAATCCTTTTGAAATTGGGGTGAATTCTGGCAGCTTTGTGCCATCAGGCCCGGATTTCAAATACTGGCATTTTTTTTTTTTTCCTCCCCCTTTTTTTTTTTTTTTCTTTTATTCTACAGCATCAGCAAAGGTTTTTAGCCATCCTGCTGATCCGCTGTGATCAAAAAATGGTGCTGGAGTCTTGCTGCTGGCGGGAGGTTTCACACAGAAGCTCTGTGCACAGGCTGGATCCTCTGCTTACATCCACAGCAAGCAGGGGGAGTAAGGAGGCCTGTTCTGTTCGCCTGGTGTACAATTTTATACACTTAAATATAACAGTTTACGGCAGAATTCAAAGCGAGCAACTTTATATTCATAGAGAAGCCCAGAATTAAAATTTTTTTCCTTTCAGATTCTTTTTCTCTTGACAAAGGCCCAGAGGCAGCAGCAAGATTAACAAATCATGAGCTCTTAAGTGCAAAAGCAATTTTTTTCCCCTTCATTTGCAGTTGCCAAGAACCTAAAGTTAACCACATGCTTAAGAGCTTTGTTGGATCAGAGGTGAAATGTTGTAGCACAAGCAAAGAGAAATTAGGCACATGCATGGAGTTTTGGTAGCCACTATTGTTTAGGGCTCCCCAAGGAAAACTGCTGGGTAATATTGGGTGTGCAGAGTTCACCCTGATCCTGTACTAACTGCTTTAAATTTCTCTTATTTGATGATATACTCACCACAGTCTGCCCAAAGCATTGATCACAGGCTGACTGGTTGTCAGCTTGATCCAAGGCTTGTCAGCCGTCAGTCAGGGAAAAGTTTTGGGTTTTCCTGTGGTGTTTTGGACTTGGCTTTGCTTTGTTTTGGCCCTTCTTCTCATATTTGGGGTGGTTTTATTGCCCTCCTTCAGAGCAAGATATTCTGCATCCCTTGCTGTTGCAGTGAAGTGTTCGCACGTAAATGACCACGGGAAAAATCTGGTGTGTGGTTACTCCTGACATGGGAGTTGTGGGAGCCAGGTTTTAGTTTACTGCTCCTTTCCCTTTCCCTTTCCCTTTCCCTTTCCCTTTCCCTTTCCCTTTCCCTTTCCCTTTCCCTTTTCCTTTTCCTTTTCCTTCTTTTTTTTTCCCCTTTACCTTCCTTTTTTTCTCCAACCCCCATTCACTGAAGATGCAGGGATTATGTAGTTGAATTTTCTGTCAGCCCCTATTTTTCCATCTCTTGTCTCCATGGCTTTTTACACCAGTTAATACAGTGTAACCAAATTTGACAGGCTCAGAGGTCTCAGATATATTTAATTTCTGCCACTTCCATGAAGATAGCAGGCACTGCAGAGGAGAAAAAGTGACCTCTACAAGGTAAAGTCAGGATTATTAGGTATTCAAAAATTTGCACTGGGGGCCACTTTGTCACATAAATCAAAGGATAATGAGGCCCCTTTGGCTCTGCCACTCATCAAACCCCTTGTCTTTCTCCCATTTTTGTGTTTGGCTGGATCATAGGTGCATATATGGCACAATTCTCTGTCTGAGCACTCTGTGGGGCCCAAGCACAGGGGGATGAACAATTCCCTAGTCTCGCTGGTGTCTGGTACAAGCCAGGATGTGATTACTATCCAGTATTGATTTTTCAGGTAGGCAACAATAAAAAAAAATTGAAGAAGTTTGAGGGTGGTTGAAAGAGACTTCAGGGCCTTGGAAAAACTGGGTAAGAAGCTAGGAGCACAAGTGATGTTTTCCCATATCCTTCCAGTCTCAGGAATGATGAGAGAAGGAACAGGAAGGGCCAGCATATCAATACCTGGCTCTGAGCCTGGTATTTCTGGCAGAATTTGGAGGTTTTGATCATGGATCTGTTTATGTTACACAAGGCCTGCTGGAAACAGTGTGGTTACACCTGTGTCACAGCAGGGAAAGGAACTTTGCACAGCAGTCAGCAAGGCTCACTGAAAGAAGTTTAAACCAGATTTGAAGAGGGAAGGGGATAAAACCAGGCTCACAAGAGATAAGCCGGGGGTAGCACACCAATGCTTGGGGGACAGTGTGTTAGTGAAGTCCTTTGTTCTGCCTTCTCAGGGGATGGAAATCCATGTGGTAGCAAAAAAAATCATAACAATTGTTGTATTAGAAACCATGGAAGTGCCTGAGAATGGTTACAGAGATTTAGGGTTTCTGTCCACAAAGGTGGTGGGATCAGCAGCCCAAAGGAGCAGCATCTGCACCAATGCCTGCAGCATGGGCAGCACCCAGGAGGAGCTGGAAGCCAGGGAGCAGCAGGAAAACTATGACATGATTGCAATCAGAAATGTGCTGGGATTACACACACAACTGGAGTGCTGCAATGCATGGCCATAAAGTGTTCAGAAAGGACAGGCAGGGAGAGGTGATGGGGAAGGTTTGGGTGGGTTTTGGTTGTCTGGATCTGGGTGATAACAGGGTTGAGTGTTTATGGGTCAGAATCAGGGGAAAGGTCAATTAGGCAGACATCCTGGTGGGTTTCTGTTCTAGACCACCCAAACAGGATAAAGAGAGACACACAGCATTAAATAAGGAGTTGGGAAAAGTCACACAATTACTAGTCCATGTTCTCATGGGGGACTGCAACTTACCCAGGTGTACACCAGAAATAAAGTACAGCAGAGAAGAAGCAGAATAGGAGATCCCTGGAGTGTGTGGAAGAACTTCCTGACACAGCTGGTGAGGAAAGGTGCCCCTCTGGACCTGCTGTTTGAGAACAGAAAATGACTGGTGGGTGATGTGATGTGATGGTCTGAGGCTGTCTTGGGCACAGTGATCACAAAATGAGAGTTTTAGATTCTTGGAGTAAGGAGAGGGGTCAGCAGAACTGTTCTGCTTTGGCCTGTTTAGGATATTGGTTGAGAGAGTCTCTTGGGAGGCAGCCCAGAAGAGCAAAGTTGACTAGGTAGGCTGGACATTCTTCAAGAAGGAAATCCTAAATTCACAGGAACAGGATGTCCCTATATGTCAAAAGACAAGCTGGGGAAAAGACCAGCCTGGCTGAACAGGGAGCTTTAGGTGGAACTCAGAGATAAAAATGGAGAGTCTGTGACCTTTGGAAGAAGAGACAAGCAAAGCAGGAGGAGTAAAAGGTTG
Organism: Buphagus erythrorhynchus; assembly: GCA_013400855.1. Lineage (NCBI taxonomy): Eukaryota > Metazoa > Chordata > Aves > Passeriformes > Sturnidae > Buphagus > Buphagus erythrorhynchus. The sequence continues at coordinate 144,883 of VZTT01004356.1, forward strand.
TTGAGAGGTTACACAGGGAGAAAAAGCATAAGGGCCAAAACTCAGTTAGAAATTAATCTGGCTACTGCTGTAATAAACACTAAAAATGTTTCTATGAATACATCAGCAACAACAAAAGGGTTGAGGAGAATCTCCATCCTTTATTGGATGCAGGGGAAAATATAGTGATGAAGGGTGAGGAAAAGACTGAGGTATTTAATGCCTTCTTTGTATCTAGTAATGTTGTCCCCCTATACTCAACACTGGTGAGGCTGCACCTCCAATCCTGGGTTCAGTTTTGGGCCCCTCACTGCAAGAAGGACACTGAGGGGCTGGAGCCTGTCCAGAGAAGAGAACAGAGCTGGGGAAGGGTCTGGAGCACAAGTCCCATGGGGAGCAGCTGAAGGAGCTCAGCCTGAAGAAAAAGAAGCTCAAGGGGTGACTTAATCCCTCTCCAGCAGTCCCTGACTGGAGGTGCAGACAGGCAAGGGTTGGTCTCTTCTCCCAAATAACAAGCAATAGGACAAGGGAAAATGGCCTTAACTTGCACCAGGGGAGGTTTAGCTTCAACCTTAGGAAAAATTTCTTCACTGAAAGGGTTGTCAAGCACTGGCACAGGCTGCCTAGGACAGTGGTGGAGTCACCATCCCTGGAGGGATTTAAAAGACAGGTGGCACTTGGGAACATGGATTAGTGGTGGGCTTGGCAGTGCTGGGTTAATGGCTGGATTTAATAATCTAAACATTCTTTTCCAACATCAATAATTCTACAATATAAAATGAGCGTGAGCTAGAGCAGTGCTACCTTGAACACAGAATGCAGTTGGAAAACTAAATTCAGAGTCACTTATTATTTCTGGATGGACTTGGGAGATGGGGAGGGCAAGGAAATGCCCCCACTTAAATGGTCTGTGAGCTTAAAGTGGTTGAGCACAGGAGCAGGTCAGCCAGGCTGGTGCTGCCTGTGTGTGTCTGTGTGTGTTTGCAGTGCCAATTAATTACATCTCTTTGTAGCGTGGTAGCGATTTCATCCAGGGGAAATGAAAGAGCGTGCAGTTAAATAACCCTCTGTGTGTATATGTAATTTCTGGAGCTTCCTGTGAATGCTAATATTGTGATTGGACAAGTTATTTCTCAGCTCTTGCAACTGCCTGGCAGAGTAGAAGTTTTGTGAAGTTCTCAGTGATTTTTTTCCTAGTCAAAACACGGGAGGCTGGTGGAGGCATGATCTGTTTTTATCTCTTCAGTTTCTAATCACTGAATTAAAATCTTTGTTTTCAGGGAAGTAATAGGGAAAAGAGAGATTTATAGCTTGTTAAAAAAATAAGAAGTGTAAAGGTATTAATTCTTCATGTGTGTAAACTCAACTCGAAAAACAAACCTAATCCAAGGAAATGTTTCAGTCTGAAGTCTATGGCTTTGCTTTTTTTGTTGTTCTCTACTTCTGGCTGCCATTGTGTGGGATGGTGCCTGTTTGGAGGTGTTAATCTATACATAATGAAATTTCAGAGAAGACACATACTATATCTGTAGTGCTCCAACTGTTCTTTGAGATCCCTGTGAATGGATCTCACATAATACTCAAAGAAAACAGTGGAAAGCCTGTGATTAGAAACCTAACAAGCAGAGCTTATTTAGTGATAGCTAAAAAAGCTACAATTCACATGTGCTGGCTGGCTTTATACAGCTCAACACAACAGATCTGGGCTTTTGTTGGTGTAGAAAACACTTTAAAACAGAGTACAGGAATTTATGATTTCCCTTACTTTCTTTGAAAATCGATCTTTTTCCAATGTTTTTCTTTTTTTCTGTGAAAGTTCTTTTTTGAAGGATCAAGCTCTGTTATACTTGCTAGTTTAATATTTTTTTCTCCATCCTAAGTCAATGATGTGGGAACCTTTCAGATGAACAGCACTGAAAGATTAAAACTATTAACAGCATAGCTATTAAGAAGTGATTGAAGTACCAATTTGTTATAGCTGAATATTGCAATACATTGGTACTTTGTGCACTAGGTTGTTATGTATATTCCAGGTTCACTGCCAACATGGTTTGGGGGGAAACTGGGCTTTATGAAACAGCCCTGATGTACTAAAAAAGTTTTGTGAAATGCATAGAATCCTTGTGTTTGAATTTTATTGATTGATAGTAGGGGAGGTGAAATAGGAAACTGTATTTCTGGAGGCAAGTGTATAAAGACAGATCAGAATTGCCAGAATAAAGCAAGCTGGGGAAGAGGAACATGATGTAAAAGGCAAGTGAAAAAGCAAGAGGAGGTAACTGTGAACTGAGTACTGAGAGTAAACCAGAATATCAAAGATCTAAAAATAGAAGAAAATTAAAAAGGCAGATTATTGGAAGTAAAACAAGGAAGGGCCACTGAGACTTCTGTCAGGAAAAGATGTGGAAGTATGGAGGGAAATCTCAGCAGTGGAAGGGAAAAAGCAAGAATAACAGTCGACTTGCTGGGCTCTGGGGGATTTTGTGGGTTTGATTTTCTTTTTTTCTTTTTTTATTAAAAAAGATGGGTAAAATCTCGTGGATGTTGATAATATCAGAGTATGAGGGGAGAACTTCAGTATCTGACAGATGATAATCTAACTGTCACTGTTGTGCATATGGGAAGATGTCTCTGAAGTTTATAAAAGGGATTCTAATTTCTAGTCCTCCCTATTTAAAATACAAGGGGTTTAGAAGCCTTATGGCCTTAGTGTTGCTGTGGGGAGTGGATTTGGTGTTAATTCAAGGCACATTACGTGTGGGAGTCACCACCAAGAAGTTCCTGGAGCACCTGGGGTTCCCTCAGAGGTGTCTCCTGCAGTCCTGGAAGGACCTGGCCCCGTTCCACTTATGAGATCTGACGAGATCCTAGCCTGGGGTGGGAATGGCTCCTGAAGAGCTCCACAGAACCGGGGGAGAGGACAGATTGGGGTCGGCCTGACAAGATTGAAGTTGGCACACATTTTGTGAAATGAAAAGGTCATGTTTCAATGGAAACGGAGTGGGGGTTTTGTTTGTGGGATTTGTCTTCTGGCTCAAATTTCACTGATGGCAGTCTGGCCCACAAACAGAAGTGAATGCAGCCAGCCCTTGGATAGCAGGGCTTTATTAAGGATTTCAGGTGGCTGCAGCCCATTCATCTGATATGTCCCCGTTGCTCAAATAGGCCAGTGCACCCCACACTTCCCACACCCTTTGTATAGGAGGAGCTTTGCCCGTGGCTTCATAAACTAATAATATCTAAGAAAGTTTGCACCTCTCAGCAGCATGGCAGAACTGCTCTGATCCCCCTCCTTAAAAAATTGAGCTGAGGAAAATGTCCCTGTCCTTTTGTCCCTACTATAAAATTTTAAACCTAAACAAGTAAAGACTTTAAATAGGGTAAAACTTCAATAAGGAAATTTTTACTTCTGTTGAAACATTCCTTGTTTGGTTCTGGTTTTTTTCCTATTTAAACACTTACAGCATCACCTCAAAGCTGTAGCTGTGCTCTGTGCTGTCTGCAAGTGCAACAAAAAGAGTTGCTTCTGGCACAAAGAGACTATAATTTATATATAATATAAAGCAACTGTAGGGAGTTCTCACTAATACAGACTCCCCATCTGGAAATAAGCTGTTGTTGAGCTGTCTGCTGTGGACAGGAGGGCTGGGCTGGAGGTTGCTGTTCTCTGCATTTGAGACTGCTTTTAAAGGACTTCTGCTGATTGTTGTTTTTCCTTCTTCTCGGTGCTTTTCTCTTTGGCATTGATTTGTTTAAAGCTCTCTAAGTTGCACCCAATTTCCACCTGCCAGGGAGGTGCAATGACTTAAGTTGGAACTCATACATAAGGAGCCCCTAATATCAGTTGGAAGTACAGTACCCCTAAGGTGTTTCTATTAAGAGCCTTAACTCACTGGTTCTATTTTTTCCCTCATGCAGCTGGTGTGGCCACTGCAAGCACTTGGTACCAGAAAGATAAATCTTTAATTTTCCTAAACACACATGCATTGTGATGCTATTTTTGGAACAGATGGAAGCTATTCCCTCAAATAGTATTAGTGACTAACATGACAATAAATTCTTCCACTTATACTGCAGTGCTCCTTCCTACAGGGGCAAATAAGCACTCCCATGTTTGCCTTCTTTGATCAGAACAATCAGCATGTCCACAGCATCTAAAGATGAGCATTTCCCTACTCAAGTGAATATCATAGCAGCAAATCTCCACTCCACGGGCAAATGAGTTGTGCCAGGCATTTTAATGATGGAGTAGGTTAGCCAGGTTGTAATTGTCTTTAATTTGCACTTACAGAAGCTGTAACATTTACCTGAACATGATTGGCACTGGGAGAAGGGGAAAATTATGTCTCACATTTGAAAAAGAATCAAAGAAACAACTTCAGATCTCAAATTTGAAACAGAATATCCTGCTGATTGACCACGCACATTGGTAGCAGCAGGATTTTTTTGATCCATAGAGTTGAATGATCGCTGCAAGTAGTGAACACAAAAAATTAGTTCCATAGTGGAAAGCATATACTTTTGCTTTTATTTTATCTTTTATTTTTTCTTTTTCAAGAGTATTTCAGAAGGCTCAGCCCTTCTCCCTGCTGAATGCCACATTGAATCCCTGCTCTTTGCTCCATTGTCCTCAGAAACCTGGAAGATTTTTTAACTAAGGTTATCTGAGGTTTTGTCTAGTTTAGCTATTTTTAATAGCAAAAAGAAGAGGCTGTCCTTCCCTTCCCGCCCACTATTGCACCATTTTACAGTAAAATATAATTTCCTCCTTGAGTAAGAAATGGGTGATGAGCACCATAACTAGTGCAGGTCTGCACACCAGTCCTGGCACATCTCATGAACTTGCAAACCAAGACTGCCTTCTCTTCTGTTGTGTCTTGCAAACTTCCCCTCTTTGCAGAAGTTCTTGCAGAAAATACCTACACCCTTCAGTTTCATCGTTACTGCTGCATTTTTGATTTTTCAGCTTCTGCAGCGAATGGCTTTTGCTGTCAGTATTTCTGTTCTGTAGGAGGGAACTGTGGGTGGTTACAGCTGTAACGTGTGCTCCATAATCTCGAAGCATTTGTTAGAAAATTTCCCGTTTGCTCCGTTTCAATTTTTAACCGCTCGCGTGGCGTGCCCTGGGGTAGCCTTGCTGCTCTGGCATCACAGGCTGAGCTGCATCCCACCAACATTTGGAGCACTTGCCAATTGCAGCAGGACCCCACGAGACCCAGAGCCTTCAAAGAGAGGATGAGATGAGGGATGGGGCTTGTATTTTAAGCCTAGCAGTCACTGTGGGTGGGAATTGAGGAGAGAGGCTCCTGAAGATTTGATTCCGTGCTTGGTTTAATTTTTTTCTCCCTGATCTTCTGGCCAGCCAGTCCACAGCCCACATTTCTGCCGGTGGTCCTGAGGGCATATTAGAGGAGAGTGGGAGTTGTCTTTTTGGTAGCCAGCAGCAGAAGGGGCTAAGTATTGATTGGGAAATGTGTGAGAAAAGCAGAAGGCATGAGCAGCAGGTGGTTTGGATGGGAAGAGGCATTTCAGATTAGGGGAGAGGAGGAAATAGACCACTGCTTGCCTTGGTTTGCATCCATCCCGAGCATTTGAGAGCATGTGGATGTTATGTCCTCATGTTAACACTTTCCATAAACCCTTTTTAAAAATTTTCTTGTTGTGATGTGCTATTTGCCACACATGTTTCCTTGACACTGTCGTTATAGAGACATTTCTCCTCTCCCCGTGCCAGCCATTAAGAGCCATCATGTGCAATGGCATTTGAGTTTATTCTTCTCCTGGCATTAGCAGAGAACTTTCTTCTCTTTGTAAATGTTGAAATGTTTCACAGCTTAGATATAAATATAGCAAAATCATATCGTTTTAGTTCCAGCATCTGGTAGGATCACTTTAATATATAATTGAGTAAAAATTAGAATTTAAACAGCAATTTTGTAACTATTTTGTTACTTTAAAACCAAAAAAAAATCCAACTTTTTTTTAGTCATGATATGGATAAACAAATATCTTCTTTCTTTCAAGCTAAAAATAGCTACAAATTCAGTCTCTTTTTCTTAAATTGCTTGCAATTTATATTAGCAGTGACTTCAAGATTTGAAGTGTGGATTTGCCTATTGAACAGTCTGTGGATTAATGGATAGAGGACCATGGTCTTTGTCAGGGAGATAGACATGAAACCCTGGTTGCCTCTTGTTTACTATGATGGGAGTTCACTTTTGCTAATCTGGTAAAGAAACAAATACCAGATGAAATGTGTGTGAGTTTCACCTGTGTACATAGAGGTTCCTGCAGTGCTGGGTGTGCATCAGGGATAGAGGTGGCAGCTCTCCACACTGCTAAAATACAGTATTCAACCCCTCTCTTGAGAAAGTACATGGCAGATTTGTGGTGGGTTTTAATATTGAAACAGAAGTGCTATTTATTCTCTCTTCTTTTACTTCCCCTGCTTTTTCTTTCTTTCTCATTTCTTTCCACTCCCTTGTTTTTTGGGGGAGCCTTTGGACTCAAAGACCTTTGAGAATCTGTCTCAGGTTTTGTCTTTTCAAGTCTGGTCTCATTTTCAGTGCAGAAGTTTTGTTCAAGCCTAGTAGTAAGTACTAATATGTGGTCAGGAGAGGAGGCTGTGTGGAAGAAATTTGGAAGCTCCTTTGTGAACTAATTATAAGTTTAGTATCTCGGTCCAACATTCTGAAAAAAGACTGTCAGGCATTTATATTCCCTTTTTCACAATAATTCAAGCCTTTAAATTCCTTGTTAATATTAAATCAGTTGATGAAACTTCTGTGATTCTCTGCAAGGAAACATTTGTTTATACATATAGAGAGAGCTTGCAGTGCTGCTGCAGGGAAATGACTCTCAGTTGCAGGGCTCCTCATTCACTAAGTTCCTCTTTGCAAGGGTGAAATATTTTCATTAGTCCTGGTTTGTAATTTGAATTCTTATGTAAAATTAGTATGACTACTGTTTGGGAAAATAACTGAGCCTTATCTAATTTCATTGTTTTTTTCTTCTGGTGACTTAAGACTGAAGTCATGCACGAGAGATCTGTGGCTGTGTCTGGAAATTAATGTCATTAGTCCCTGCTTCTACTGCAGCTACTTTGGGGGAGGATCTTCTTGGTAAACAATGTCTGTGCTGTGGTTGGAAACCTGTTACATCTGTTAAAAACATGTGAAAGAAAGTTTCATCCCAAGTCCTTCAAAGCAGATAACGTGGGCAAAGGATGGATAAGCCACTGCAGGCTTCCCAGTTCCAGTGATTTAGATTATGTTGTTCTTAATCTACAAAAAGGCCTCCCCCTTTGGGAGAGATGGCCAGTGGAAAAAGAAAGCTTAACATCACTTGGTGGTTGTAGTTTGCTATCTTTTTGCATCACAACACTTATTTTGCAGTGTTCAGAAAAAACGTGTTAGAGAGTGAGAGAATTTTACATGCCATATCTTCATTTAAAAGCTGTGGCACGCATTAAATTTAATTACTCTCCTTCTATGGCTTAAATTGAGGGCAGCTTCAAAAATGAGGGTGGCTTCTATTAAACTTAATTACTTTTCCCTGCAGTCTGCATGCTTAGTAATCATGGGAAGATTCTAAACAAAGATACAGTAGAGAGATTCTTTTATGAGAATAGGGCTGGAAAGTAGCCTATAAAATATAGAGAGATGCCAAAAACCTTTTATATCCAGCTTTAATTTATTATTGTTATAGTTAGCTAATACAATAACAATAATAATAATAATAATAATAATAATAATAATAATAATAATGTTTCAGCATGATTAAGAAGGTATTGCTGGGGAAGGGGTGTTAGTTGCATTTGGTCTTTCAATGTTTAAGCAATGAATTCCTCAATTTCTTCAAGTTCTTTTGCAGATTTATGGGGTGAAAAAAGGTTAATAATATAATTTTTTTACAATGTGTTCTATTGGCTATAGATGGCAGATCTGACAGTTGAAATGAAANTATTATGGCAAGATAATTGTCAGCTGGAAAGTGCTGCAGCAATGATTTGTCTGTTACAAAGGAGTCAGAAACCTTCAAAAGGAAAACTTGTTTTCTTTTACACCAGTGATGTGGTGGGACCAGGGGAGATTTTCCCACATGCCCTTGAGTATCTCCTGATGCAGATAGATGATTAGAGGGATTTTTTTTTTTAAGCATC
>VZTT01004359.1:0-45060 GCA_013400855.1 Buphagus erythrorhynchus
TACAAACTTACAATAATACAAAAACAACCCCAATGTTACCCAACTTCAGAAAAATGAATGGATGTAGTGGCATAGGCTCCCCCAGTCCCTCCCCAGCAACACCAAGTGAAGCAGCAGTGGGCCACTCTCCTCCCCCAGAGGCATTAAATCAGTAATCCACCCACCCCTCTTCCATGCACTCTGCTCTGTGGATGGATGGATGGATGGATGGGGCTCAACTTTACCCAACTGCTCCCTTCCCTCTCTGCCTTCCCAAACACAGAAGCAGCAACCAGCCCTCTCATGGCTACCTAGATCAACCCACCAGTCTCTGGGAAAGCAGGAATGTGGCATGATAAAATGTAGGGCCACAGAGAGCACCTTGCTTCCCACTGAGACTGTGAAGACCCCCCCAAGTATGTTCCATAGTCATCTTAGCCCTAAAACAGTACAGGTCCTAGGTCAAAGTTGCACTGCTGCACATTATTATTGCTCAGAAAAAGATCAGGCAGTAGTGTTCATTAATCCATTAGGGAGGAGAGACAAGAGTTTTCACAGTTGTACACAGTATATGCACAGGCATTTTTAACCTAAACCCTCCTGGAGGTAGACATGCCAGGATCAGGTGTGGGAACACTGCACTGGGACCAGGAGCAAATCCTTGAAGTGGCAGATGGACAGACACCACTATGCCTGGGTGGCAAACCCCAGGGGCACACAAGAGAACATTAGTGAGCCACTGAGGACACCCTAACTTCATGGGGAGAGCAAATGTGCCCTCCCCACCTGCTCTGTGTGTGTGCAGAGGAGGCAGCTGGCAAGGCCAAGCCTCTGCCCTTGTGCTGGTGTGGGCAGCGAGCTCTCATCTTTGCACTCAACAGCCACCAACTGCAGCAAAGCCAGCAGAGGGAAAGAGACCTGAAAGCTGGGAAGCAAGGAGAGGGGAAGTGTTGGCATGATACAAAAGCAGATCAGAGGACTTTCCAGACTGAGAGTTGAAGCCTGAGCTCCTGTAGCTGTCTGAAAGGGAGATTGCTCCCTTGCCGTGCTCCAGTGTTTGAGTGCTCCAGGTGTCAGCGAGCCTCTCACTCACTTGATGCCCAAAGGAGTCCCCAGTGGCTCTCAGGTCTGACTTTGTTCACAACAAGGGAATTGTGCTCACACAGCACCAGTTCTGCTTTTAGTTAAAGATATTCCACTTACTGCCCTTCTGCTAAGTGAGCCAAGTGTTTCCAAATAAAAGGGGCAAAGGACAGAGGGACTTGCTAGAGTTGGTGAAAATCTCAATTAAGCCTCAGTCCTAATTAATCCTTTGTTCCCTCTTTCCCTGGTGGATGTAGCTCTTGCTCTCTCCTGGATGCACTGTTCACTTTGATATCCACTTTTCAAAAAGAGGAAGATCTTTGCCAAAAGAAATCTAGGCTATGGCTGCAAATGAAGGAAGAAGGCCCTCAGTCAATGAAAGACCAGCAATGTTAGATCTACAAAATGCTCCATGGTCTCAAATCCTGCATGTGAGCCAAGGTGAGACAGTGACCAAAAAGGGAAGGGCACAACACAGTGACTTCAAAGGTACACTTGGATGTTACTATCTAGTTTCAGATCCATTAAACCCTGTCCTGGATTTCCCTGCCTAGGGGTGGACTGAGCCTTGTCCTGGTTGTCCTCAGGAGCTCCTATTGGGACACAGCTGGAAAGGGGCCCCTCCCCAGCCCTTTTTCAGAGTGGGAGGTGGGCAGAGTGGAAACCAGAATGTGCAGTTCATTATGTGCTGGCTAAAAGAGATCTCCTTTGCAGTGTGCTCACCCCATCTATATTCAACAAGTACAGAGGGGGACAGGCTGCAAGGGCAACCTTTGAGATGCTTTATTCCTTACAATAAGCACAGGCTCTTAAAGCTCACAGGGGCTGCAGCCCCCTTGCACAGCCTGCTATCTCCATCCTGGCCTTGCAGGAAGGACCTGGCACTCACACAACTGCTCTGCAACCACCAGCACCCGCCTGAGAGTGAAACAGGAATTATGCAAGAGCAAACTCCTCCATTCCTCCACTGATTCACCACAAAAAAAACTTTTTAAGGGATTGCTCTGATTAAGTGCAGACCCAGTTGCATGTCTGCTCTGCAGCAAGGGGAACCAGGACCAACCACACCATCACAGATTCCACTGTTGGTCTTCTCCAAGCCACCCTTTGGGATGACACTTCCCTGTCACTCATTTCGGCACCTTCTCTGAAATTCCACAGAGCATACAGCAACATAGTCTTTTCAGAAAAGGAAAGCAGAACAAAGCTATCAAGAACAAAGAAACCACCCTGGTTGAACAGAGAGATGAACAAAAGCCTGACAGGGATCAGTAAGGAAAATAAAGAAAGGTTATTTTCTAATTATACTTCCATTTCAAATGGAGAAGCGTTGGGGTGAGAACCTGCAGGGGAGGTGCCTCAGTCAGCAGAATGAAAGCCTCTGTGACTTGCTTTCAGATAAGACATCATAAAGCTGATAGCTCTCCAAGACCCTGAGAAACCACACTTACAAAAATATACACAGGCGATTTGCTTCGGAAAGTCTGCATGGGAAAGGCATTTGGCAGACAAGAAGGAATCAGAAGCTTCCAAGAAAAGTGTCTCCATCTACTTCAAAGTCACAAATCAAACCAGTTGGGCCTTGAAGCTTCAAATTTGCTTTCCTCTTTTGTCCTCCTCATTGCAGGCTGGTGCCTTGGATTGCTACTGAGTGGTTTGGTGGGTCACACCATGGAATTTATAGACTGCAGACTTCTGAACACAGCTAAAAGTCACAGTGAAGCCTCAGTGACTGCCCTTTCCAGTTGAATTCCAGGGCCTGTACCACCTAAGATGCCCAAAGACTCAGTCTCAGGGGGATTTTATACAATGGGCTTTGCAAAGGCAACTTGACATCCTGGGAGCTTGGGAACACCACACACCAATTAGAAAGGAGGGAGTGGTGGGGAGAGCTAAAAAGGTAGAAAAAGCTCTTCTGAGAATATTGGAAATTTTTGTCATGCTTGAGCATGGTCAACTTCATAGTTGATCTATGTATTATATTATCTCATTTAACATGAAATCCATAATTATAGCAAAACACATCCTCCAGATGGGAAAAGTAATAGCTACAGGAAATTTTGCAAAATCACTAGTTCAGGATGTTTTCTGAAAAAGGACCACCTGGTAATATATTGTACTACAGCAATGCTGGGGGATCCACTAGAGTTTCTCTGTATTGTGTTAAAAGATTTAGATAATAGCACAAAGTATGGCACCCAAAAGCCATGTTATTTTAAAATGCAGCTACACTTGTCCTGCACTGCAAGCCAATCCACGGACAACAAAAACATCACTCTGTACATAGAGCTGCAATGCTTCTCTTCTAAATCCCTTAAACCTCTCTTCAACAATATCTACAAAGCAGCATGGTTTGGAAATCATAAAATTCACATTATCTGCTCCCCCTTACATTTGCATGGGTACTCCAGCCCAGCAATCCTCTCCCAGGGCTGTGCCCTCTGAGGGGAGTCAGTTTTCAGTGATTTGCTCAGATTTGACCTAGCAAGATTAAGCTCTGATTTTGAGGGGATCCCTAGATATTGTAAGAGGGAAAGAAAAACCCCCTACCCTCACTTATGAACAAAGCATTTGAAAGCCTGGAAACTCTGATCTAAGACTCCACCAGCATCTCTCCACCTCAGTGTGTCCTGTCCTCAGGAAAGCCCAGCCATAGCTGCCTGTATTCTTTATAAGTACTTTTCTAACAGAAACCATCTGTCCTCACAACAGCAGCTTGTTAGCCACTTTAATAAAAATTACTGACTACATCAAAAGCTATTTCCCTAGAAACTCTCCCAGGAGGAGTCAGCTTCACCACTTGGTTTTGTCTGCCACCTGCAAGTCAAACCCTTCTCCCAGATTAGCCTCATGTCAGGTGAGGGTATCTATCACTGCCTAACACTCCACTACCCTCTCCAGGCAGACCACAAGCAATTCTTGCCCTCCTTAGTTGTCTCCTGTTTTGATTGAGGTTTGGTACTCATCCAGAGGCCATGACCACTAGAACCATGTTTTCAGTGCCAGTTGCAGCTGAAGTGTGCTTCAGCTTGCCTGGAGAGTTTTTACAGCTTCTAAAAACCTCCTGTTCCACAATGTTCACAATGGGCTGAATGAAAGGCACTTCAAATATTCAGCTGTCTGTGATACAGAAGACAGGCTGAGGTATGACAGGGATTCTTTGCAGAATCCACATTCACATTTCCAGAGTTTTCAATGCTTTGCTACAAGTTATATTTTCCAGTTCATCTGTTTTTAAATCTGTTATTTCCAATTATTTTTATATCTACAGTGAACTACAGACTGCTTTACAAAGAGAAACAACTGTGTTTGTTCCAGGTTTGTTGTCTTAAAGAAGAGTTATACTTGCACAATTTTTCATTAATATCTACTACTGCTTCTGTGGCTCTGTTCAGTGAAGGATCTAGGCCTGCCTTTTGGAGTAGCTGAGGCACCTCTGAAAACCACTGCCAGCTGATGAGCCAGATTTGGGACAAATTTGGAAGAGATATAACATAATGTTCTTGGCTGGGGAAAGCAGTTACCCATTTCTCAGTCAAAGGTCAACCTTCAGGATCATCTCTTCCAGTTTAGGTCAATCCACCAGTCACATACGCTCCCCGACAGATGAATACAATTCCCTTTCCTAATGTAATGGCATCTGTAGATAGATATTGGAAGTCATTCACATTACATTGACAGATGTCCCAGGCAACTGCCTGGCCTAAGCAGCCAGCAGCTACAGTTCCCAGGCTGGCTGCAGCAGTGGGTGAGAACTGCATCTGGAAGCACACTTGTGCAATTGCACGAGGAATTTTAACTCCTGTTAGGAGCATTGGAAAATGCCTTGGCCCTACAAAGCTCATCAGAGGCAAAAGTACTGTGGCAACAGAGAAGTGAGGCTCATTGGGCACTAACATGGCAGTCCTTCCTTTTACCAACTATTTCAGGAAATAATATTTCTCATCTTTTAGGCTTTTTGTTCTTCCAAAAGCTGAGGACAAAAGGACCTATGGCTCAGTCAGATGCTACCTGCCATTTACTTGTACAGCTCTGCCTGCTTGTGGTGGATCTACACAGTAGGACAAAGGCAGTACAGTCGTGCATCCTGGTGCAATCCAGCTAAAGATATGGGTGATGGCACCATCCGAGACAACAAAGCAGACAGAAAAATTCCCCAGAAACTGGAGACAATACCCCTCCTCTAGCTGGTAGCACAGACTAAAGGGCATGCTGCTCTGTCCTTCTCCTGCTGCCATACACTTTCTGACTCCTTGGCAGATCCTCTTTTTAACCACTGTCCTCTCCCAGTGCAACCAGCAGCCTGCTCACAAGAGCTGTGCTCCCAGAGGCTCTTGCTGCCCAGTCTCATCATTTAACAACTCCCCTATTTTTCTCCAGCTTCCCCAAGAATAATCAACTGCTTGTTAGCTTTAAAATGTGAATAAATGCAGATGAAATTTCTATGGAACTCACTTGAACAGCAGTGGCACACAGGGTTTTTCCCCAGTGCAGTAATGCCACTGTGCTCAAGGAAGCTGCCACTGGCCTTGTAGGACCTGCTGCTTGACAACAAAATTAAACCAACTCAACTCCAGCATGCAGCCCTCTTGTCCCTCAGCTTCTGAGCCAATCGACCTCAACATCTAACTCTGAATGAGTGCTTGAGTGCTTTCCAATTCACCTGCAACTTGCAAATGCCAAATCCAACAAATGGCTCACACTACAGTAATCCTAACATTCCCTCAAGGCATCCTCTTGCTCTTCCTCCTCAGCAAGAGTGCTCAGGAAGCCTGTGGCACTTTCTGCTTCACTGCTGCTAAAAAGTGAATATAGCCCAGGGTCAGAGAAAGAGGTGGGGACTTGGCTCCTCTTCTCAGGCAGCAGGGCAGTACAGATTTGCACAAAATTTGTTCTACTGGATAAGTGCTGCTCCACCTGCAGCTGCACTGGTTTCACCAAAATAAGTTTTAAGATTATCAGTTATGCCATTTTCTGTTTTCCAGAGCACACATTTCTTCTATCAGAAAGGCAGGGAGAAGGCTACTATACTAGCAGAAGGGACAATGCCATGGAAGTCCTGCCCTGGTTTCAATTCCTGGTCATGGTTTCCTTGTTCCCCCATGATGACAGGAGCTGGAAGTGCACTCAGGCCCTGGATCCAGAGGGGTGGAGGTGGGGGTGAGAGAGGAAGGAGGAAGAAGATGAGAGAAAGAGGAGGACATGTTAAGCTCCTGAACAATTCCCACTATTAAGTCAACCAACCCTGGGGTTGTGTCTTGGTTGCAGAGGACAGGAAGGAGGACAGCAAGTCATCCATCACATATTTCCTCACCTCTCTCCAGTCCCCCCAAACCCTCACCCTATCCTGAAAGATTTCAGTGTGATATGATTGTAAACAGTTAACAATTCCTCCAGTGCTAAGCCCACTACAAGCTGGGCTCACCCCCTCCCCCATTATGTACAATACATTCACGAACAACAAAAATTTATTTAGAAAGGCAACAGGTTAAATTCTGTAAACTGGATCCAGCTCCAAAACACACACACGTTAATACTACAAGTAAAATTCCATCATCGTCCTCTTCCACCCTGAAAAATATACCTGAGTTTAGCAGTCAATGAAAGTTTCCACCCCCACCCCCGCCCTCCCCACCCAAAAAATCCCTCAAACCCTGAATGAGACGCAGTCTGCAGTCACCAAAAGCCACTAGTTTGGGGTGCCCTGTGATGGTGAGCCAGCTGCTCGGCCAGCTGGGGCCCAGCTGTGGGTTTCCAACACAAAATCCGGCACGGCACCGTGTTCCACAGACCCAGGAAGCTCCATGCTGCTCGGGCGAGGCGAGGGTGGGAGCAAGGCCTGCCCCTCCTCTCTCTTGTCCAAATCATGTGTGGCTTTTGTCTTCATGAAGTCCATCCTTTCTTGGACTAGCTCTGGAAGAGGAAGAACAAGAGTTGGAGGCTTTAACTGGCAGCTTTAGAAAGGAAGCACATTGTGATTGCATGCAACCAGTTCAAAGCTAACACCAGTGATCTGCCCAAGTTCACAGCTTCCTCCAGTTCTTCCCACCCTCATCAAACTCCTCAATCCTTTAACCACTGGAGGAGAAAGACTTGCATTTCAGCTCTGCTCTCTCTAGAAGCCCTTACTTGATCCAGAGGCAACGCTGATGGTTTTTGTGATGTCAAATCTTCCCGGGACATGGTTGCTATAGGCATCTTCGGGAAAGGAACTTGAGCCTGATGCATTTGCATTCTGGAGTCAGGTTGAATGGAGAGAGTTTTAGCACATGAATGTCAGGAGCAAATCCCCACTCTTGGTTAAAACTACTTCACTGAAGGCATACATGCAACATTAGCATACAAGCATTTGTCTTGTATATTCTGCCTGGCTTCCCCCCAAAACACAGCCCTCAACCCATGCCATTCCCCCATGCTTTAAGCCAAATTCCCTGAATACTAGAAGGAAGGACTTGATGCTGTGATGATGATAAAACAGTAACAGTTGAGGCACATTCATAAAAACTGAACAGGGAATTGTTTCCACTTGGGAATAAAATGTGATATGCAGTCTCAGTGAGAAGTAACTTTCTGTGATAGAAATTTGACACAGAGAGAAGGGGCAAAGCAAGAGGAGGGAAAAAAAGGGCAACATTAAGGATGTTCATAACAAGAGGCAAACTTCCACTTTAGTCAGTGACTCTGCCCCACTACAAGCAAGATTAAATAAAACATTTGCAAAGAAAATGGCAAGAGTCCATGTGATTAAGAGATTTTTAACCCTGGATGACACATTTACAAAACACTGTCAGGGGAAACTCAGCACTGGTGTGGGGATAGATGGGGCAGGCTAACAGGTTCTCCATGACAGAGAGTGCTCCTTGTTTTAAGGAGATGCAATGAGATTCTCTCTCCATTTTAGCACTCTTACTCCAGGAGTCCAAGAGCCACCTCTTAGCCTTCCAACTTGACTTGCCACCTCCTGTGACCTGAAGTCATATCCCTTCAAGGGTATCCACCACTGATGGTCACCCAGGCATCACCCCCCTCCCACCTTGCCTTCTTGCAGACAACACAATCTTACCCCGAGGGTCTATACAAGTCCTGGGGTGGCCCCCCCATGCCACCTCCACTGCCTCTCTGCTCCATCAGCAAGGCCTGAAAGTGACCCATGTTCTCCTCTCGGCAGCGGTACAGGGGCCCCTCCTGAGAGAGGCCATTGGCCTGGCTGGAGGCTGGATGATGAGACAGGTGAGCATTCATGGGCGATCCGTACGTCCTGGGCTGGAAGTGGCTGGCAGGATGCCGGGATCCATAAGGAGAGCCAGTCTGTAGCATCACCCCATGGGGAGGGAAAGCCGAGGGGCCGAATCCCATCCCCGCACCCAGGTGTGGCGGGGGGGCTCCATAGAGGAACTCCCCTGCTGCCACCGAGCTCTGCCTCTTAGTGGCTGCGTTGTGGTTGTCCAAATCAAGAAACTCTTTGGGACTCTCCGGTCTTTCCTGGGACTCCTCAGACTTGTCATCTTCAGGCCCCAGCTCCTGCCCGTCGCTCGGAGAAACCTCTTTGGCACTTGCTACGTCCATGCGGTTGGGAGAGGCCAGGGCGGCGCTCAGCGCCTCGCAGCCCTGCAGGCCCCGCTCTGGGAATGGGGGCCTGGCCAGGGGCGGGTGGGCACTGGGGTGCCCGCTGGGGCTGGCCTGTGGGTGGAGAGGTCTCTGCCAGTCCGAGTAGCCCTGTGGGCAGCCGTAGTAGGGCGGTCGCTGGTAGTGGTGGTAGGAGGGTTGGGGCTGTGGCTGGTAAGGATACGGCATTCCCTGGGGTGGCCGGTATCGGGGGAAGACGCCGTGGTGGGCGCTGCTCGGCTGGAAACCTCGCGGGGGAAAATGCTGGGGATGGGAGGCAGGAGGAGGTGGCTTCCCCCCCATCACGGGGCTGAACCCCTGCAGGCCTGGGTTGATGTGGTACCGCCCAGCTGAATTCGGGTAGTCCAGACTGGACATGTAGAGAGGATGAAACTGGTTGGGGGTGGCATCCACAGCAGGCAGGCCGGTGCCCTGCCCCATGCAAGGCACGGCTGCTTCGGGCAGAGCCTTTCCCCCAGCGCAGAGGGGCTTCTCCAGCAGGTTGGCAGCCAGCCCCTTGCCCTCTGGGCCGGCTGCCGGCCCCTCGCCCGCTGCCCCGTTCTGAGGCAGGGGAGCCCCTCTCTCGGAGCTGGGCACCAGGTCCCTCACACAGCCTGGCTCGCCGGCGTAGCCGCTCTCTGCTGACCACGCGCCCTTGCCCTGCCCTGCCTTCAGGTCTCCCTTCACACCAGGGGCGTCCCCCTCCCCATCCGGGGGCAAGGCTCGCCTCGGGCACTCCATGGGCAGCGGGGGCTTGGGATGAGGTAGGAGTTTGGCGTAGGCCCCGTCGGGAATGCTGATGCACTGAGCCTTCTCGTCCATACCTGCTGGTGTCTCCACTGAAAGAGAGGGAAGAAAGTCAAACACACATCTAATTTTTACAAATTTGGGCGATCTTTAATAACTGCTTCTTTTAAAAACTGCTCATGAGGTTGCATCTCCCTCTGAAAGATGGCACAGGTGGACACTGCAGTTACTCCCTCTGGAGTAACGTGGCACATGTGTTTGGTCTGACACAGAGGTGTGTAGAGGCTGCCCAAAGGAGAGGCAGAGTTGGGCTCCACATGACAGTGACATCAAGTGCTGGTTTCAGCTTGATTTCAGGCTGCCTAATCTCCCTCATAAAATTATAGAATAGTTTGGGTTGGAAGGGACGTTAAAGATCATGTAGTTCCAACCCTCCTGCCATGGAGAGACACCTTCTACTTGGTCAGATTCCCTCCATCCTAATCTTGAACACCTCCAGGGATGGGGTACACAGCCTCTCTAGGCAACCTGTGTCAGTGCCTCACCACCCTCACAGTAAAGAATTTCTTCTTAACATCAAATTTAAGCCCACCCTCCACAAACCCCATTTGCATCCAGCTTGGGCAGAAGCACCACCACACCCTGAAATACTGCAGAGCTGATCACATATTTTAACCAACTGTGAAATAAGTAAAATATTGAGCCATATTTTAACCAACTGTGGTTTGGAGATGCAACTGCCCTGTCCTGCAATCACTCGGCTTTCTCCCCTGTCTCTGTTCTATATCCAGCATGATATGATGATAACTTTTAAGCAATGCCACACAAGGAAAGAGTTTCCTCTTAGTGCAAGGCACACAAGGGACTGATAAAAGATACAAGGGTTTTGATCTCTAGTTTACCAGCTAGAATTAATGAAAAAGATTTTTTTTGATCTTTGAATTTTTTTGATCTCTACATTAGGTTTTATTTTTAAGTTTTTTTTCTTTTATTATCTGTAGTTTATCGGATAGAACAAATGAAATTCAGCCAGAAAGAAACTGGTGAGGGCGTGCATGACATGCTGCCATCCCACCTGAACTGATACAGCTGCTCAGGGCTTTTGGGCCGTCCTGGTGTGTGAAGATTTTAAGATGTCAAGAGCTCATAAGGCAGATGTGCATTTCAGAGGAGAAGCTGTACTGACATACGCTCAAAGGAGTATATTTAAGGCATTTATTCACATAACATCTCCTCTCCTTACCTAACTCTCTGTAGATCCAATTTTTATATTAACTCCAGGTGAGCTCTAGCAGCATCACAGCCTATGCTTTGCATTTGCACCTCGTGGCACACTGATAACTTGCAGGTAAAGCTGGGACAGAGGGGACCTCTGGCAGGCTACAGTGAAACAAAACAGCCCTAGAAAAACCTAAGCAATACCCTGAGTAGAAAATACACTTAGATTCAGATTTAAAAAAATAAAACCGTGTAAAAATTCTGTTCCCCTGCAAATACTTAATGAAGATTTGAATTATTTTCTGAGCAGAGGAGTGGGACAGAGGAAGGGAAGGTCAAGTGCTAGCAGTGGGCACTCAGGGCGTTACCTTGGTTGCTGTCCATGTCCATGGTCTGGCCGGTTGGATCCTGGGAGCTGCCGTTGCCCATGACAGGTTTTGGGGGCTGGCCAGCAGCGGAGGCAGCGTGAGCCAGCTGGGGAAAGGGCCCGGGGAGGTGCGGCGGGGGCGGCTGGCGAGGGTGGTAAGGCACGCCCGGCGGGCACACGCGGGAGGACAGCTGCTGCATGGCGATCATCTCCGGGCTGTCCAGCATGGAGTCCCCGCCCTGGCACCCTCTTTGAACCTGAGGGGGTCCCCCAAACAGAGCTGCCGGTGGCTGTGGCATCCTCTGACCCGTGGCTTTCCCGGGCGGTCGGATGTACCCTGAGGGAGGCACCCCGTGAGGTAGGAAATTCGATTGCTCGCTCCACTGGCTGGGAGGCAGTGGCGGCCTCATGGCCCGGGGGTCCATCATATGACCCAGGACACGGGGCTGGAGCGAGGGCCCCGGCCCCATGGGCGCCTTCTCCTCCGGCCCCATGGCAGCCTGGCCAGCGGGGCCATGGCTGCCGTTCCACAGGGCTGGATGTGCACGGTTCAGGTACTTGTAGGGCCTGTACATGTGTCCCGGGGGGACCTCGGAGCCCTCCGGTGGCTTCCCCGGGGGCCCGTTGTGCCGTGGCGGGAGGAAGCCCTGCTGGAACTGGGCCGGCGGGTAGACGGCGTCGGGTGGGGGGCCGGCCACACGCCCCAGCTGCAGGGAGCCCAGCCGGGGGCCCAGCCCGGCCACGTGGGCCGGTGCCGTGCATGCCTGCTTCTCCGGAGTGCCCAGCCGGTGCCCGCGGTGCTCGCTCAGTCCCACGGCCGGCTGTGGAGACAGACGGGGGGGGCTCAGTGAGAGCCATGGTGCTGTGGGGCCGGGGGTGCTGCACCCCTCGGTGGGAGGGCCTTACCTGCATGGCAAAGTGCTGGTGCTGCTGGACCGGGTCTCCGGGATGGGGCTCGGGCACTCGCGGAGAGCCGTACAGTTTTGTGGGATCGGAGCCACACAAAGGACCGAACGTTCCTGGCACCGCTGGTCTCTGAGGGATGGGGAGCGGTGCAGGGGGGAGAAATGATACAATTTGTGAAGTGCATAAAAGCAGCAGAAATACTGCAGGGGAGGGGGAGTAACCACACAAATAAGCAGCCCGACTGTTTTGGAGGTACCGTGGAAAACCTGTACACTCTCTTCCAGGAGGTGACACAGCCTTATCAAAGCCACTCTGTCACACCTCAGCCACTCACCCCTGAACTTAAGGCTGCAATACCACTGGCCACCCAAACACTGGGGAGCAAGTAAGAAGACTGGAGGAGGCAGTGGTTTGCTTCAAGAAGAGGAATGGACCACAAGAGTATGGAAGCAGGAAGACAACAGGGAATGTGTTGGATTTCCTTCAAAATACTCAATGCCTCTGGCTCTCCTACTGCCTCCCACTATCTGCAGCACAAGAATCACTCAAAAAATTTTTCTTGATGTCTAGCTAAAAGGGCAAGGGATAGCCTGGATCTCAGGGGAACAGCAGATACATCACACCACAAGGCATTACTAGTTAAAATGGAAAAGGCAGTGAAGGATGGGTGAGGAACAGCCCAGAAGGGAGGCAGAGCAGGTGGCATTCAGAGAAGAAACGCTGGGCTAAAGATAGGTCACTGCTGCAGTCCAGGGTGGCCTTTGTTTGATTTAGTTTACTGCTTTTATAAATACTCAAGGCACGAAATGCAGTAGTACACAGATGGCACAAAGTTACCAGGCATCTGTAAACAATTGAGACAAAAGAAGACCAGCTTGTTCAGCTTCATAAACTGGGGGTAAGGGAAGCAATGTTACAGCTTTCCTGCACACAAGGGTTACTCTCCAAGAAGAGAAGAGAACTGGGGGAATCAGTTTGTGCAAGCCTACACTGGGACATGCCAGCCATGGGAAACATTAGGAGATTGCCCTCACCTAATGGGGCAAAGACTTACATTGTACCAGTTTAAATGTAAGGGCTGAAAAGTTTCACTTGGAGGAACCATAGCTCTGACCCCTTATCTCTGGAAAAAGGTTCCTGACATGCACTAAGGATCTCATGGTAGGAAGTGTCATTCCCCTTTAGCTCCCTCCCTCCAAGGACAGCGGGCACTGCTCCTTACCATCTGCCCAGGATGTGGCACAGGGCTGGGCATGCCGCCGTACTGCAGGGAGCGCGGGAAGCCTCGCCCGTTGGAAGGGCCCACTTCTCGAGCACTCTGCGCTGGGTTGCCACTTGGGTCATCTACAGAGGACGAAGAGAAGGAGGAGGAAGAGGAAGAGGAGGAAGAAGCAGGAGCCCTGGAAGTAGCTCGATATGGTGGAGGTTTTCCTCCATTTTCCAGGCGTTGCTGTCTCTTGGCTGGCCCATCTGGGTCTCGTGATCGAGTCCAGACGCTGCCCGTGCCGGAGCGGCCGCTCCGCCGGCTCCTCTTCTCTCGTCTCCCGTCCTCTCTGATCCAAAACTCCTCATCTGTGTCTCCATCTTCCCCAGGGAAGTGCTTCATCATTGCTCGGTGGAAACACCTCTCCAGGTTGTAAGCCATCTTTGTATATTCTGCAGTCAAAAAACCCCAAGAACGTCAGAGCCTCATACAGAGAAGCAATTAAGCAATTATGCAACATCAGATAAATCATCTCCCCTCTGCCAAGTTTCTCCAAGGAAGACTTTTGTTCCTAAGTAGTTGGCTTTGGTTCCTAAACTCCATAAGCAACACAGCATCAGTTCTGTTCAGTAACTCCACTGGAGGACAGGCACACAGGCATGACAAAGTACCACTGGCAGCAGGGCCTGCAGAGTCAGCATTAACTCAGTGTTCCAGCCTAGTGCCAAGAATTACATTAGGAGGAGCACCACCTCTGCTCACAGAGATGTGTGACCTGCATTTAGCCAGCAAGAGTGCTGAGAGAAGAAATGTGAACTTCCAGCAATGCTATTTGATCGCTTTCAGAGGCTTTTCTTGGACTCGTTCAGATCTCTGCTGTGGGCCACAAGACAGAGGAAAAATCAGCAAACACATTTATCTAGGTAGTTCCAAAGCACTTGCTGACCCTGACACAAAAGCTGTTGCCAACACCAGTGTTCCCACTGCATCATTTCCACTGGACAGTTCTGCTGAGATGAAGTTTTACTTTTTGTTGTATGGATAGGAAGGAAAAGACGTGTGAGAGGTGTTGGTGACAAGGCCTTGAAGCAAGTGACTTTCCAGTTGTTTCCACTAAACTAACCCTGAAGTTCCTTGAGGAACAGAGCTCTCCCAGTGGCAGTGCAGGTATGCTTTCACTTGCAGCCAACAGCAACAAGCTGATTTGTTCTTAATGTTGTTTTCCCTTTCTCACCAGGTATTGCTGGTGAGACAGTCTGCAGTGATGACCCACCATATGGGAACTGATTTCTTATCTTAAGAAACTGATTTCTTATCTTTCTTACCTAAGCCAACGCATTGGCATGGCAATTAAAACCAGGACTTCCCATGTGCACACCCATGTTGTTCCTTCAATAGCCAAGGAACCTAAAAGCTCCATTTTCCATCAAAAGGACAGGCATAGTTCACTCCTCACTTTCCTGTGGTACTCAACAAACACTGGGAGTTAACCAGACTCCCAATGCTTTTCAAAGTCTGTATTTGTTACTATGAGGAAAAGGGGCACACTGGCACATATAAGCACATGAAGGAATGAGCTCAGAAAGAAACAGACTCTTCTCTCTTGGTATGTTCTGCCTGCACCATCTACCAACATGGCAGTCCTCAGCATGCCATGCACACCCCAGTTCAGCATGACCAAACTGTGCTAAAAGCCTCACTAAAACCCAGTGCAGGTCTCAGTAACTATTGCCCTTTCATCTGGTCTCTCAAAAATATTCTGGTGAGGAGGAAGAGGGCACTGCTTGCTTTGGCTGAGCACTACAAATAGATTAATTTAGCATCTTACTGCTCTTACCACTGCCTTCACCGTTGTACTTAAGACAGTTCCTGAACATGGTCTTCATATCACCCACAAATTCATCCTTGGTGCAGTACTGACCTCCATTCAACTTCTTCTCCATGCTAGAGATATCCATGGGAGCCTGGAACACAACCAAACTTGCCTTCAGTTACAGAAAGCATAGTGGTGCTTACAAAGTTAGAGCTCAGAGAGAGTATGGGCAGCAGAGGATGCTCTCCAGAGAGGCAGCCATCCATCTTTGGTTTTCTTGACTTGTAAGGCTAGAAGGGACTGCCAGAATCATGGAGATTGACTGTGAGAGTAATACAGCCCACAAAACTTCAAAACACTTCCAAAAACTGCGTCCCAGTCAACAAAGTGCATCAGTCAAAATGGCTGGGCCACTTTCCATACCTTAATGATCTGGTAGTAGTTGGGAGCATACGATTCATCAACGGGCTCCAAGAAGGGCCAAGAGTCCTTGTGAGCCTTCACCACATCTAGAACTGGCAGTAGCAAGAGAAAGGTGACTGGTTACACTCACACACACAGAGAAGCATTTCACTTTGAGAAAGCTGGGGTGGGACTAACCTTTGTACATGGCTGTGAACTCATCATCCAGTTCAAAGCTGCAATAAGAAGCACCACAGTGAATATGCAGACAGAGGATAGATAAGACATGCTCTGTACTTCATCTTCTCTTCCACCCATGCAGTGCCATAATGCTGGCAAATATCCCTCATCACAAACACTCCTCTCATATGGCCCAAACCCAGATGTTTCTCAGCTTACTCCTCTCACTGTTCTCCAACTTCACTTCTCTCTCTGCATTCCTGTGAATGATCACACTCCTCTCCTCACCACATTTACTGTTTCAGTACACTTGTGTGCTGCAATGCCCCATTGTGTACTCACATATCCTTGGTCCTTCGCTCTTCCCTGGCAGGGGAGCTGGGATCCAAGTGGGAAAGCTCAGGGGGGAGCTCCTTCCCCTGCGCCAGCAGCCAGGCCCGCTCCTCACGAAGTTTCCTCCTCCTGGCCCGTTCTGCAGTGGGAAGAGATGAAAAACCATTTAGCACTCCTTGCCTACATCTTGCAGGGAAACAGAAGGTACTCCTGCAGCTTTTAAGAACTCCAGGGAGATGGTCTTGCTCTTTCAGCAAAAGCAGCAACAGCCCAGGAACAGGTGAGGTGAGAATACAGTGCACCATCAACACGCCTCATCATCCCCACTTGGTTACAGTCACCAATTTTGAAGCACCACTGTGACACAGATGCTGCCTTAGGCAACTTCCTGAAGTGGTGTGGCACAAAGAGGGAAGTTCAACACCCAGCCCTAGGCACAGCTCAGCACTATGGAAAGAGCTGGCTTGTTGTGATCTTCCTTTAGGGGCTTCACCTCAGGCAGGTGAACTTGAGGCAGCTGCCTTTGCACTGAATGGGATGAAGAGCGATGCTGAGGGAAGTCCTACCAGCTGAGTGGCAATGAGGAACTGGGGTCATTCTCCTCCATGGCTGGCTTTGGGAAGACTGCTCAGGTAGGTCTTCATGGCCAGCAGCCAGGGGAGCAAGTTGCCACACACGAGGGCCCCTGGGACAGCTTTCGTTTAAAGAAGTGAGCCATGGGAAGAAGCAATGCTGGTATTATAACTTGTGGTTTGCAACCAGACAGCTGGCTAACAGATTGCTTCATAATAGAAAGTTTATGGGCTTTTATAAACCTCATTTCCTTTTTGTTATAGGAAATCTGAATTCATTTGACTTGCGAAACACCTGCGGTTATACCAACCTTCTGTAGGAGCAGAATTCTGTGAAAGTAATGTTCAGGGAGAGATGTCACAGGAACAGGCCACATCAGAGAACACCCAGAGTGAAAGAAAGATGAGGGAGACTTGGCTAACACCCTCTAGCAGAGGCTCTGCCTTTGGAAAATGCCAACTACTAGAGGTACCAGTTCTGGTGGAAAAATATTTATTTAAGTCCTACTCTGTCAGTTGAAAACAAATTTGAGATGGGGCTTGAGAGCACAAGAAAAGTAGGAATAGCTACAAGGTGAGCGTTTGTAGAGACATCCACTGGTAGATATGTCAAAGACTCGTGAAAAGAAGCCTGAACTTCCTGTTAGAAGATTCAGGGTAGCACTGAAGTCAGGATTATAGGACTTGCATCTAAAGTGTCCTACAGAATCTAAGAGATCTGCATGACTGAAAGTCCAACACCCAATTTCAGGTAACAGAGAATATCTGAGCATATATCCTTAGATGGCATTGTAATGGATGCCTAAGTGAGAAAGCTGAGGAGAACATGAAGTGATTATTTGGGCAGTAAATGGAAAATCTCATTACAACAGCAGCCAAGAGGTAAAGATTGGGTAGATTTTAGAAATCCACCAACATCTGCAAAGGATCTGACCTGGTAAACGGACAGGATCAAGGAGTACTATCTGGTACCAGATCTCAGTCAGGATTAATAGCAGGAGCCTCTACCACAGCCAGTGATTAGCACAGTGTGTTCAAGATCATTGGCAGAGCTCATTCTCATACTGCTGGCCTGGGTCAAGTCCTGCCCAGCAGCTTTCAAAATCTAAATAATTCCCTAAAAAGTACCTCAACCAGCTAGAAAGTCATATATGTGAGAGATTACATTGAATCAGCATCTGGAAAGAGAACTGGGAAACTGTAATCTGTTGTTGTGGTAGAAATCTAGAAAGCTGCCTTAACTTAGAAATTCAGGAGAGTACAGATGGGCCCAGCAGGAAACTTGCTACCTGGGGGGTGGGTTGGAGTTGGGGGAAGTGTAATTTCAGGCTGGAAACAAGAATGTGATGTAAAAACAGGAATAGCATCCAAAACTGACAAGAAGGTGAAATTCATCACAGAGAAGATATTTCACATCCCTCCTCAACAGAAGACTATATAAAATTAATATTTCATTCCAAACAGACTGAAAATTGGAAGAAAATCTTTGTTACTCTAAAATTTCTGTTGTTGGATGTCCAGTTTTAACAAGTCCAAACCAAGTAAAACAAAAGACATAATTTTCAAATCACTTCCTCTCCATCATAAGAACTGTCGTGACAACAAATGCTAGTGGTGGGTGTGCTTGGCACTAAGAAAAAAATCATTAAGAAGCCAGTTTTACCTGGCTAGCTGCTGGTTTTAGGGACAAAAAATACTGTAGTGATTTAACTGAACAAATCAACATAAGCTTTGCAAACAGCTTTTGCATCAGCTTAAAAGGAGACTTCTCCTGACTAAGCCTAAATGGACTAGGGAAGAGTTTAAACTAACTGAAAGAAACTGCACAAAAGAAAATTAAAGCACCTCTGCCAATAAAAGCATGAATGCATACTGACTTGGCTTAAAAGAGGCTACTACTCAATTTCATGCCAGTTTCTTTGCATGGCTCTGGTGCCTTTGAATCTGATGATGTAATGATTGCATTTACCCAGAAAAGGAAGCGGCTTATACCAAAACAAACTATTTTACGGGAACATTTATCTTTGCAGCTCTTTTGGAACTTCAAGACTAATTTTGTCTACAGAGATGAAGCATTAAACCACAGAGAATATGCAATTTGCCAAAGGAAACAGGTATCTGTGCAGATATGGAAGCTGGATGAGTCTCAGTTTAAAGCACCTGATTAGCTTGGACTAGCAACCAGGAATACACAAAGGCCAAGGAAGTAATTGGTTTTTCTAAAGGTTAGAAAGGCAAGCAGGTAAAAGAAGCTATTCTTAGATAACATCTGGCCTCCTACCAAACATCTGGTAGCAAACTGTTTCATTTTGGAAAGTTTACAAGGTTTGCATGAACCTAATCTTTTTTTCCTTTTCTGATTCTTTATCCACTTAGAGACTCATGATACTGATACTGCCCCACATTGCCAGAGTTTTCTGAGGATGTTCAGCCTTTCTGTAGAACTACAACAGCCCAGCCAGTCACTGTGGCTAAAGCAGCAGCTAAAGGAATCCCCTGTAAGGGAGACCAACAGAGAGAAGGTGGTCAGAAATGAGCTTGCTCTGACACCCACACCTACATGTACTGGCTGACTGCCTGCTGTCTGTGCCTTGATCTGATGTATTAAACACAACATGGCTGCTTGTTCCAGAACAGCTTTTTAATTCATAACCACAAACATTTTAGACCAACACTTGAAATTGCCACTTCTGGTGGCAAATAGACCCACTTCTGGCTCTATGTAGCCTGGTCCCTTCATCTTTAGTTCTCCAGTTGATAAGGCCAGTAGCAATATAAAAATACTACTCTGGTTACTCCCATGTTATCCCATTCCCTTTCTCCTCAAAGGGAATTCTTCTTTCATCATGCATTGGGCCAAAAAACTAAATGCTATCCAGTGAGAGTAAAGTCAGTTAATCCTGCACACAGAAATCAACGAGGCAAGTGGGGAGACAAAACTGAGAAACAACATGAATAGCAAGAGAAAGAAATGGACAGCTGGGGCAAGGAAGAAAATTAGTATGGTTTAAAGAAGGCAACACAGTCTAAAGATGCCCTAGAGAGCAGCCACCAACACTGAGAGGACAGACAAAGGAAAAGAAACTACAGTCAGACCAATTTATCAGAGGTAAGTGCAAGAAAAGATTCTCATTAGCAAGTCTGGCAGGGGAGGAATACAAATGGCAGACTTTAATTCAAGATCTCAAGATCTTGATTTTGAAAGCTTCCACTTCTACTCCACACTGGCCACACGTTACCTTCCACTGCTTTGACCTTCTCCTCCATCTCCCTCTTCCTTTCCTCCTTTAGTAGCTGCTCCTGCTCCCTCTTCTGCACTGCTATAAGGATCTGGCGCTCCTCCTCTTCCTCCCTGCGCCTCTGCTTCTCCATTGAGCTCAGCACATTCGGGGTTACCTGTAACAGAATGATGCACCAGAAACTGTAATGCACTGGCTTATTGAAAGCCCAGCAGGGGCAGGTTTACTTTGAGGAAGTATTAAAGCACACCTACAATGAATGACTGGGAGGAAAAAAAAGGGGAAAAAAAAGGATTTGTATGCATGATTTCCTAGATGAAAAGCAACATGGAAAGGGAAGTTATTTGTGAAGCAATGAAATCCTACTGATACAAGGACAATGGAAGGAAAAGCGATGGGTTAGACAAGCTTCCATTCTGCCAGGGATGCACCGTGCGAATTTCTCTTCCCTTCTGGGCAAAGGATTCAGGCTGTTGACACCTTTACACAACACCTCTACCTCTTCCAGCTAGCAGAGCTCTAACTGCAAGTGTGAGAAGAAAGAACTACTTTGCCAAACCTGTCTCTGCTGCAAAACACAGAATACTTCAATAGGAAAAGCATCTGGTAGAGCCTTGCATCAAGGTATCATTAGGAATGTTTTCCTTTCCTGATCAAAATTTCTGTGTGCTAATCTCCCCTGAACTGGCTCTCGTTTGTTTGTTTGGACAGTTTTCCTGCTGGGTCCCAAAACCAGTTCTCTCATTCAAGGACACCTGGCTCTTTATTGCCCCACTTTCTCACCTCCCCACTGCCAGCAGGCTGCAGGGCTGTGTTTGATCCTACTTAAGACTGCAGGCTTCCCACACCAGGGACTGCCTGCTCCTATTTCTCCAATAAAGTATGAGGTAAGTATATGAAGCGTAGAATTATCTTTATTACCTTAATTTAATTATAAAACAAATGTATCAGTCATCCACCAGCCACTCCTACCCCTGTGACCAAGATATGTGCACCTTATCAGCAGGGAATATCAACCAGGGAGGAACAATGTACACACAGTTTGCTCCAACTTCATTTTCAGGGAATAACCAGCAACCACCACTTAGGCAGAAGGCATTTCCTGAGGATTAGCAGTCAGCCAGGGTCCACTGGCTGCTGCTCAGACCATCAACTTCTCCAGGCCCATTATTAATCCCCAAGAAAAAAAAAAAACCCAAATATTCTGGCACCACAAGTACTATTTTGTCCTTGTTTCATTGCCCAGGAATGGAACTTGGGGGTGTTTTGATGAACACCTAGAAATGTTGTCTGGCTTCACTGTGCATTCATACCCCTTCTGCCTCCACTTCCCCTACACAGCCCTGTGCTGCCCTACAAACTACCACTCCAGTTCTGTGTAGATGAGCATTAAGAGATTATGAGAATTATGCTTCAACCACCAACAGTCACAGAGAAGTGTCCAAGAGAGGGTCATGGGACTCTTGACAAAATTAGGACCATCTCCTGCATTTAGGGAAAGACTGGGCAATAACAACCACCTATTCTGTGCTGATCCTTTAAGGTGAAACCCAGAGCTTCATCTCACCACGAGGGAATCATTCTCTTTCTTTCCATTTTACACCTTTGTCAAAATGTTATTACTTTACTTTGTCTATCTCTTTCCTAGGGAAATCATTCTGTGAGTTCAGGTGCCTTGAGATTAGCCAGCTTCTCTTCACAATCAGTTTAAATTTGGTTTCTCAACCCCTCATTCCATCCAATTATTCCTAGTTATGCTCTTCTGAGTGAACATAAATTCTCCTTTTCTTCAGTCACACTTCAGCCTTTACTCTATGGACTTCCTCAGACACTTACACAACACTCCCACATTTCTACAGTTAGATTAAATGTTTTCTTATAAAGCAATCCTTTCGGTTCTCTGCAATGATTATTCCAGTTCTCTCTCTCTTTCCTCCCTGATCAATATCCAAACACCAGGATGCCCAGGATTGTACTATGACAAGGTCAAGTACCTAGAGAATTGGGTTCTACCTTTCCCCTTTTGATTCTTTTTTATAGCCCTTTCTCAAAAGCTCTGCCATCTGATTTGCTACTCATGAGCTGCAAACAACTTCCTTTCAGACCTGATCCTGACCACTGTCACACAGTTTTCCTCTCATTTTCTTGATAAATCTTTAAATTGCAATAGGAACCAAAAGAGTCAGGTTCTGCAGTAAGAGAAAGAGGTGAGCAGGAACCAACCACCAAACTTGATATGTCAAGGTATTTTAATGAGGATGTGACCATCAGCCTTTGCATTCTCAAACCAGTAGATGTAAGCCAGCCTGGCATTACGATTTCTTTGATTGTTAGTACACGGGTGAGACTTTCCCTTTCCCTGGATTAATACAACTTCCACCATTCATGTCCTATGGAAACAGGAACACAACATCCAAGCTGCAGTGCTCAAACCAGGACCTCTTCAAGCCTGCAGGGTACATTCAGCACCCTATACTTTAATGGCATGACATAGGATCCACAGCATGCTCCAGATCAACCCACCACAAATATGGCATCAACAAATCACTTTTAAACAAAGGAGAGGGTGTCATTCTACCAGACCTAGAAAGCAAAAGGAAAAGCAGAAGCCACAAACACAGTGTAGTGAGCCTCAAGGACTGCAGTAGACACCTACAATTGCACTTACTCCCTGCAGCACTTGCAGGGCAGCAACAGTGCTGCATGGGCTCTTTGAGACACTTCAGGTACAGAAACAAGCTGATTTTCAGAGGCACCCTCTGCCTGGTGTCCCACCTAAGTCCATTGGGGACAAGTGTGCTCAACTCAGGATTAAAAAAATACACAAACACAAACCAGTAAACTCCTACTGGATGGGTGGAAGCAGACGCTTATTGGAACGACAAAAGCAAGAACCAAACACAAGTTAAACTTCCTTCCTGACCAGAGAGGTGGCAAAAGGACGCTTCTCCAGCTTCCTCCCCACTCACAGGATAAAAACCACGGTGACCAAGGCATCACCGCCTCCTTCCCTCCGGCAGAGAGCACTCCAGGACACAACATCACTGCTGTCCCCTGGCCCTGGGACACTGAAAGGGCCAAACTTCTGCCTTTAGCTTTGCTCTCCAGACTGTGGGTATCAGACTTCAGGGCCAGAAGGGCAGGAGGCGCGGGTGCCCTGCGTGCCCCGGCCCCTCATGTGCCAAACCTTCCCCGCTCAGGTTTCCGCAGCGCTCTCCTAATGAGGGTGCTGCTCAGGCAGCTCTTAATGAGGAGCTAATCTGAACCACCTGTTGAGAAATCCCCCTCAGGATCGGGAGCCCATGGAGCTGTTCCATGTCCAACTCAAGCAGCAGCCAGGAGCAAGGGCTCACCTGCACCGGGCTGGGCTTTCCTCCTCCAGACTCTCCAACTGCCCACCCTGGCTTGAGGAACAAGCCATCAGACACATGGCACCTTCCCTGGCTGCCCCATGGCAGGGATGGCTGCCACATCCCGCTGGGGAGCAGCGTGAGCATCACTGCTCTGGCGCTGGTCCCTCCCTGTGTCCCGGCACAGCGGGTGCCAGGAGGGCCCCCTGCTCCTGGAAACCTTTCAGTGGCCCACAGGCAGCAATTAACAGCCCTGTGCTGCCACAGACCTGGAGCACCTGCGGTACTGATTAGCATCATTCAGGCTCCATGTGTTTCCCACTCCCCTCCTCCTCTGGGATTTCTGCTGCCTGTGAACAAACACGTGTCCCTGTGCTTCCTGCATGGTGGGCTTTGCAGAGAGCAGCTCTGGCCCCAAACTGACCATCGCTGGGGTCTTATTTTCCTCTCAGCAGGCTTTTATCTGCAGAATGATGAGAGGTTCTTCCTTCCTTCCTTTTATTTATCTGTTCTAAGCAATTACACTTATTGCAGGGGGAACTGTACTTTCTCCTTTGTTTTGGGGGAACATCTCACTCTGGCTCACATATTCCCTGCAGCCTAATTTCCCAGGGCTACAAAACACCAGGTAACTACGTTTCCATTACATCTACAGTGAGAGATTATGGTCCAGCCTGGTAGAATTGAGACAATTTTTCCTCCAGAGCTAATCCTGTGTTGTCTGACCTATTGCTCTGGCTAGCAGTTGCCAATTCAAAGACCCCCCATCTCCACGGCCCCATGTCCCTCCATGCCTGTGCTGGCGTGCCTGTTAGGGGCTGTGTGGTGAACTGGATCGGAAAACTGATCTATGTTAAAAATAACCCCGACCAAAGAAAAAGGTTATATTTAACTCCAGTCATTTTCCTGGGTCTGGTTCACTGCACAGACCCTCAAGCAGCAGCAGTGCTGTTGCACTGATGGGGTGGAGAGGAGATGAGGGTGAGGAGGCATGGAAAGTGCTGTTTGAGCCCACAAGGCTGCAGTTTGATAAGCATTTCTTTAAGCAGCCTAAATTGTGACTTCCATTTCCAGCTGACCCCCTCCTAGCTCAGCTCCATGCTGCATCAGTCAATTCTCTCCCTCGGCGCTATCTACACCCTCATGTGTTTGCAGCCTCACGTTTTCCCCTTGGCTGAATTTCTGTCATTTCCCTTTGTAAGCCGGTTCTTCTAGCCCTCTCATCCTTCTTCAACTTTTCTTTGAACTGCCTCGAATGTGCCAGCACTTTCATTGAAGTGGAATTCCCCAGACTGAGCGCAGATTTCCATATGCAGCTGCAGCGGGCTCTGCGGTGAGGCCGGTTACCTCTGCGATGCAGAGGGCAGCACCTCCCTGCTCGCCATAGAAACCCCGGGTGTCAGCCTGCCTTTGACGGGCATTACCACCCATCTCTCTTTCAGCACAGCCACTTTCAAGCGACTCCTTCCCACTGAATAGCGATGCTGCTGGTTTATTTTTTCCCCCAGGAGGCATCTGCTCTCGCCTCCCTCCTTCGTCCTCCCCCTCGCACCCCCCCTCACCTCCTGCTTGATTGGTTTGATGGGCTGATGGTCAGACATCCACCTGGGAGAAAACTCTGTCCGCTGCAGACGCTTCTCCTGAAACAGGGTTGAGAATTGAGGGAAGGAAAAAGAGAGTGGAGGAAATTAGGGCACATCGGTGACACTGGCAGGAGAAACTGAGGGCTAGAAGTGACCATGAAATCCCTATTAGCTTTACAAGGGTAGCAAACAAGCAAACTGAACTCAATCCAAGAACATCACGCTGACTGCAGAGCCTGTTTTACAAAGCCATCTAGCCGAAGGATCCCGTTCCAGATCTGTCCCACCTGAAAACATTCAGCTGATGGACAATACCCTTCAGAGTTTTGGGGCTCTGACATACCAGCTCAAAGCAGACTTTGCTAAGACAGCTCAGCAGCCAGTGCCCCTTCAGCAGAGCCAGCAGAGAAACGGCAGTAAAAGTGGAATGACAGGCAGTTTGCATAGAAAAGCCAGGCTGTAAACCACAGCAGTTCAAAAGCACAGAGATCCCCTGCTAGCAGGAAAGGGCCACAGAACATGGCTGAAGACAGTAACCCCTTCAGCCATCCTGCCTATGCTGCTGTGCAACCACGAACTAGAACCTCGAGCACTGACTCCAGCACTGCCACAGCACGGGGGAGAGTCTTCCTCCCATCCACAAGCTCAACAGCCCCCACATCCATGGCACTTCCAGGCTGTAGGTGCAGGGAGCAGAATGGGGTGACAGGCTGGGGGGAGTCTTCTCCCCATCCACAAGCTCAACAAGCCCCACATCCATGGCACTTGCAGGCTGTAGGTGCAGGGAGCAGAATGGGGTGACAGGCTGGGGGGAGTCTTCCCCCCATCCACAAGCTCAGCAACCCCCACATCCATGGCACTTGCAGGCTGTAGGTGCAGGGAGCAGAATGGGGTGACAGGCTGGGGGGAGTCTTCCCCCCATCCACAAGCTCAGCAACCCCCACATCCATGGCACTTGCAGGCTGTAGGTGCAGGGAGCAGAACAGGGTGACAGGCTGCTTGGATTTAGCTCTCCTTCACTCAGCAAGCATCCATGCTCTTGGAAGCAGTCAAAGAGAGGTAAACAGGATGTCATGTCTCCTCACCTTCTGTGCAATCATGTTGCAGATCTCCGGCAGGAAGTCTTCACTCAAGAGTTTGTAGAGCTGCCTCTCTCTAAGGGAAGTCCTCTCTCTGAAGCTCTCTGTGACCTGCCTCCACTCCTCTTCCGTCTGGCACAGCAACCACCATGTCCCACGGCCAGGCCCTTGGGACCCTTCAAAAACATGAAAGGATGTTATCTCCACAGCAGTTATGACTAACAGCTCCTCTCAATCCCTTCTCTTCTCTTCTCTCCTCAGGGCTCAGGAAAAGCAAAAGACACTGGCAATGGCCACTCTAACAGAAAACATTCCATTTGCTACAGACCCAAAGCTGTCTTTGTGCACCAGAAGCACTGCTACCTCTGAGAGTGATGCCAAGACAGAGAGGAAGTACACAGGTGAAGAAATAATGGTGGCACATGGCAACACACAGGTAGTGTGACATCCTTGTAGCAAGCCCACATTCCAGTTATTGCAGACTGGAGAAAAGAATTTAATTTGTTTCTTGTAATGGCGGCTGTCAGCCAGAGCAGGACATAGGGAACTGCAAATGCCTGATTTAGTCTGGCAGCAGAATAAAGCCATCAAAAAATAATGTAATTTGAAAAAAGCTTTTTTTTAAAAGCACTGCAAACCATTTCTGCAGTGAAAAAAAAATCCTCCTGCTCCCTGCAAATGAAACATTTTGTTTGCAGGCACTTTGAAGAGTAGAAGAGGAAGCGAAGGACAGGGTTCATCAGGCTGCCAGATGAGGGGGAAGTTCCAAAAGTTCACATCCCATCCCTGCTAGATCCAGAGCAGAACTGAAGCAGATCACCCATTGCTCTGAAGCATGTCCCAACCACCAAGACACTTTGAGAGCTGTTCCACCTTGTGTGAAACATTTGAATATTAATTGTGAAGGAAGGGCTCTCTTGCATTGTGGTTGGAACACCCACCTGGAGATGGGGAATGTGGTTACTGCTCCACAAATGTTTACATAGAGCAGGGTTGCAACTTGTATGCTTTTGCCCGAGGATGCTCTCTAAGCAGAAAAAGGTTGTGGCCTTTTTGTTTTTTTGACTGAGGAAAGTCTTAGATCAAACACCTTCAGGCTGAGGGGTTCTCAGCTCCCTCTAGACTTTTCTAGGGCTAACCACTGGCTCCCAGAAAGAAAGCAATGGTCATCAGATGTCATGCACCTTCTGACTACATTTTCAAGCAAGCTAACAATGAAAAATATAAAGAAGTAAAAATCCTGAACCTGACTCTGGGCCCTTTGTGGATCTGAGCTGCGAGTGACTCCAACGTGCAAGTTGTCAGGTTGTCCTAGGAAGACTGGAAATCTGCAGGCTCCCGCCAGCACCTGCCCTCTGTCAGGTGCCTGGTGTGCTGTGGCAGTGGCACAGAGTTTCAGCTGTGAATGCACTGGGGACTGGTGAGACAGCAAAGCTCCAGCCATGTGCTGATTCTGCTGCTCTGGCTACACAAAGCCATCCCTTGCCCACCTGCAGTAGGGACTTTACCTGCATCCTGCTCCCAAAGCCTGCATCCTTGCTTCTCATTCCCTCGCCAGCTGTCCATGGACAACTCATTTCAATAGCAAACAGGACTAAGGCACTGCTTTGTGCCAGCAGAAGATTACTCTGCAGCTGAAGTGACACAATTTGCTGGAAGACAATGATCTGATAAAACCCGCAGCGCCTCACGCGCATCGCTCCGGAGCAGCCGGAGGAGTAGCCAAGAAATCTGAAGACAAAGGGCAAAGGGAAGGAGGCATGGGAAAGACAATGCCACCCTTGCCTTTTATTGTGAGGCAACAGGCAGGCTGAGTCCCTGGGTTTTGTGGAAGCCAGTGGACACACATGTATGACAAATGAGTCCCAGCTCCCTTGAACTCACTTTCACATCATGTTGCTAACTCGCTTTTTGCCTTGTTAACCCTTAACTGAGTACCCCCAAGACATCATTTACCACTCTCAGCCACCCAATGGCCATGAGGAAGGAAAAGTGAGAGGATCAAAAAGGTTCTTCCTTCCCTATCTTAGCATCACTGACTCCACTCTTTTCCCCATCTGAAAAAACACACCTGCTAACAAGAGGGGTGTGTTTTTTACCTCACCCCTGGAAGACTGAGGACCATTCACAGCCAGCTTTTTCAGGTGTGCCCTTGAATTCTAGTGTATCCCAGTAGGTTAGGTTTCTTCATCCCAAACTCAGCCATGATAAAATGAGAAGCCTGCAGGTGCCCAGGCTCCCAGCTGCCAGGCAGTCTGTAACACAAACCCCTCCTTCCAAACTTGGCCCCAACCACCAGCAGAAAGACTCTCCTGAGAAAGGCTGGGTTGTCTCTCAGGCATCTCTCTGGGTTTTGATAATTGAAGAGCCTTATTAGCTGGTGGTATTAACCCTGATACTGCAAAATCTCTTTACCATTTCTTATCTGAGTTTCGTGGATAAGCAAGTTTTCTTCTGCCTTCTCCCTACCAAAAGAAGAAAGAGAAGGAATGATACAATAAGTACATAACTTCACATCACCAAAATGCAGCTGTTTCTGAGAAAAATAGGGAACACCACAATTATTCAGTGCAGAGCAAAACCATGAAAAGGACACTGCAGAACACACGTTTGATATATATACTTTCAAATACATATTTATCATAGCTTTGTAAAGTTTTTAGAAGTGAAAGGTTCAGGATGAACTTTGGCAGGTACAGTATCTCAGCTCTTATGGGAAGCATCCCAAAATCTATATGGACTCAAGTGGCCAGGACTTCTGGCTTCAAGCCACACAATGAAAGTGTTCTTTATCAGGAGCAAATTCCCTAGCACTGCATGGTGGAACTGCATTTGAAGTGAGTTGGTTGGAAGAGTGATGCCCACTGTTTCTCCAAACTTCCAGCTCAGTCAGAATTTGCTTTGGAGAGTGATCAAAGCATCCACCAAGTCTGAGCTTGCTTCACTTCTGAGTTGCATTGAAATTATAGCTTCATGGTATATATACATAGTTATTGGGGGAACCCCAGAAGTACATTATACTTCCCTCTGGGAATGTATGTATTTTACGTTTGTTGCAGGAAGAACCAACCCTTCCATACCTCAGCAGATTTTCTTCCAGTAGTTTTTTCCGCTTTGGAGGTCGCCCTCGTCTCTTGCCTGTTTTCCCAGGAACATTTGGGGTGTTTGTCTGCCCACCACATCCCCTGAAAAATGGCAAAACCACCATGAAATACCCACCGAGCAAGGGAACCGAGGCTGGCAGGATGGGAGAAGGGCACGGAAATCGGAACAGCTGCTAGGAACCCAACCAAAGGAGGGATTAAATCAGAGCAGCAACAGGACGGGGAGGGGACAGGAGGGATTCCCACTGGCTGGGAGCCTGATCTGGGAGCCGCCGGCACGGCACGGTGCGGGGCAGACAGGCAGGAATGCGGTGGGGCAGGCAGCATCGCTCCCACAGCAGGCTCTGCCGGTGCCACAAAGGCTGCAGGCCGCCTGCGACACAATGCATGGCGCGGGGCAGCTCCCAGCCTGCTTGGCAACTCCGCTCCCGCCCGCGCTGCCCCTCTGCAGGCCCCGCTCCCCCCGGCACAACAGCAGTCAGGCGGAGCCCCCTCCAGCCGGGCTGGCTGCCCCCAGACACGGGAGGGGGTGTGAGCGTGGGCTGTTACCTGTCTGGAGCCAGCTCCCCGTTGGTCTTGCCCTGCACCGGGTCCTCCTTGTACATCCGTGTGCCGTAGAAGTACCAGTACAGGGCACCGCTGCTGTCCTCGCCCAGCGGCTCCACGCGGAGGCTGTCGGCGTCCAAGCCCTGCGCCCACCGGGAGCCCCCCGCCAGACGGTGACAAGTTGAAGAGCGGCCACATTGTCACGCAAAACATGATGACACCCCCTCCGTAAACAACTCCCTCCCTCCTTCCCTTCCACCATGCCACAGCAGCAGTACAGCTGCTCCTCCCGGCCGAGCTGGGAAAATGTTACTCCAGGGGGAAGGCGACGTTCACTCTCTGTCCAGGGAGGGATTTAGATTGGCATCTCTAATTTGAATGGCCTCTCTCGTTTTAACATTTCATCTCTGGTGCTCCTGACAGGGAAGGTCTAATTAGTGCTGGCGGCAGTCACGCACAGCCCTGAGAAGCTCCCTCCCCCCTCCCCCAGTATACCTCATCCCCATCCTTTCATCTCTCAGTATCCCTCAGCAAGGCAGCAGTCTCAGCTCCCACAGCCCTGCCACTACCATTAAAGCATCTCCAAACTCACTCTTTGCAGGAGTAGCCAATGAAGCCAATTTCCTTAGCGACTCCCATGTTATGAATACATCCACACAGGACAAGGGCCCAAGTCCTGAGCAAGCCAGTGCAAGGCAGAGGAGGGCAAAGGGAACTGCTGACCCACTGTGACTCCTTCTCATCCCAGGAAGATTCTGATCTGGCCTAGCTGCTGTGACCACAGTTTCCCTCATTCCTGCTGCCCAAAGCACCTTGAGGAGGTCGAAGACATCGTCTGCGTCCAGGCGGTAATCGCAGAGGCGGTGCAGGATCTCCACCCGCGTGCGCAGGGGCAGCTCCTGGAAAGTGCACTCCCTCAAAGGGTTGGGCTTCCCTTCCTCCAGCTCCCAGCGGTAGTTGATGATGTCCTCCAGGTAGCTGTGAAACGTCTGGGATCTGACCAAGGAAGAAAAGTCACACTTAATGTAGTTTGCCGTGTCCAGAAACACCTGGTGCACCAACTGCAACAAACACAACGCAGGGACAGAGCGCACCTGAAGGAAAACTGTCAGCTAGGGTTGGGGGCAGCTCCAGCATTCACATTCCCGAACACAGCAATCTCATTGCAACGCCATGGGATGTCATGGTACACACACAGAGCTTTTTATACACAGACTGTTATTTCTTTCTAAGCAGATGAGCCAAACATGGTAGTCACTCATCCCTTTCTAGTCCTTGTGCTAGCACCAATAGCCACCCTTTACTAAAATGGGATGCAACAAAATTTATGAGTCTGCTCCCCTTCCAACTCTTTCCTTTTGATGTGGACACCATTTTCTTCACGTTTCCCTTTGCCCCTCACATCTGTCATTGCCAAGCCCTGCTCCTCTCTACTTCTAAAGAAGTTTTCCATGCCTTGGTTCAGTGGCTTGAAACTTTGCATAGCTGATCACTTCCTCCCCACTTTGCTGCTGTGTGCTTCCCATATTTCTGTCATGGTCCCTGGCCTCCTCTCCCTCCATCCCCAAAAGTGCTGCCACTTTCTGCCTGTTCCTCCATTGGTGGCTCTGGCAGGACATCAGCACAGCCCACCTCACACACAAGGCTTGGACACTGCCACACAATAAGGGATGCCACTCATCCCCAACAGGAGTGCACCTCCCAAAAAGGAGTCAGTACAGAGGACTCCCCGCTCTGTACTCTCCCAGATGATCAAGCTGAACACTTGAGCTCTTCACAAACATTACTATTAAAATGATCTTTCTCATTTTCTAGCTGGATCACATCACTACTTTCACTGCCAGCAGTTCATCATAAAACCCAAGGAAGCAGATATTTCTTACCCTCATCTAGCACTGAGATCGGTCCTCATCTGACAAGTATAAGACGACTGATGGAGCTTAAGGCTAAAAGAACTGTCTCTATTTCAATGAGACTTAAGCCTTTATTCTGAATGCTCAAAATTTCAGGGGAAGAAATGAAAAAGGGCCATGTCCCTAAATATAAAACTTTCTGAAGATCTGTCCATATGACTTTGAGTCCTGAGAGTTGCCAGGCTCGCTCAGCCTGCTCGAGTTGTGTACCCTGAGCACAGCAAAAGGGGACCCCCCCATGCCCCAGCCATTCTTGCACACACGGGAAGTCCATATGCCAGCAAGAACACCACTGGGTACACATTCCCACCAGCTCTCAAAAAGGCAGCTTCACTTGATAGGTTTTTGGCACAAGCAGATTACTCTATATGATTAATGGAACGGCGCCAGCACTACAGAATTGCATTTCCCTGAGAAATTGCTAACTTCTACAAAAGCTATTATATTTTAACAAAGAGGTGGAGGAGTGTGATCCAGCTGAAGAAAGATCATTAAAAGTCAACAAGAAGTTAGCTATTAGACAGCGGTCTTCACACATTTGGTAAAGACCGGACTTCTTAGCAAGGACCATGACTGGGCAGTGACTGTGAGAATGAAGGAACAGATGCCTCAAGCCATGTCCACCTGGCAGCATTTCCCTTCCTCCTTGAGCAGAGAGAAGTGCAGATCACCCTGCAGATCACTCCTCACCAGCCTGCTTCTTTCTGACGTCAAATGCAAGCTGACCTCCCTGAGATATCTCCTCTCACCCCAGGACTGTTACCAGCCCTCTGGTTGTACTTAAGAACAGATGCTCGAGTGTACCTGGACCTAGTGCCCTCTGCAACCTGCAGTTTGCTCCATCTGCATGACACAAGCAAAGCATCAGTGTTCCCAAATATCATTGTTTCACTAGTATCAGTAATCAGACAAATATAACTTGAAACAGCCCCCTATGCTGACAAAGCTCAGTCAGAAAGGGAGGACTGACATCTTATGAAATGCCTCAGGACTGCCTCAAGTAGTAATTTTAGGGTGAAAACTACAGCAATCATTCTTTTTTAAAGTGAGATATTGAGTACACGGTACACCTAACTGAAGTAGCTGTGCATTCCTGCATTGTCTTTCTCAAATAGTCCAAGACCTAACTTCCAGGAAGGACTTCGATTTGGGAAAGGGGCAATAATAGATTCCCTTTAGACTTTTGAAGAGTGGTATTCCCTTTACAGACTTTTTAGAAGTGGTATTTGATCACATATCTTAAACGTCAGATATTTACATAAACCATTACATTAAAAAAAAAAAAAAAAGAGAAAGAAAGGCAGCTTTGATTTTCTTCCAGAACAGAAATAGTGATGAGAACATATTTTCTGAAAGCATCACTTGTATTTGGATGCTTAGTCCAGAAGCAGAAGGCAAATGACTGTAAGCTCTCAGAGAGCATTTGAGTTTCAGCCCCACAAATTCAGTTCTTCAACTCTGCCAGAGCTCAAGACAGAAGATTATTTCATCAAATCTGATAGAGAGATTCTGGCTATTTCCAATAAAATTGACTGAAAAAGCAGTTTCCCTCGGATCCTGAATAAGTAGTGAATGGAAAGGATTGCCAGGAAGAAACCACAAAAGTAAAAGGGTTTTATCTGCTCGGGTTTTTTTCTACCTAAAAAGAAAAGTGGGAAAGCATGGATCAGACGGATACTTTTACCACTTGCATGAGTTCACTTATCTTGCTCTATCATTTTGGCTGCTCTCAAAGAAAACTGATCCAGGAAGTCATTTAATTCCAGAAGATCATTTGAAATCCTTGCCTATGTAACTCTCCTTCCCCCTAGGGATTGGCTCTGTTGATTTAACCAATTTGGTTTTAGTTTGACTTTCACATAAGTGGCTAACACTAGAAATTTCTGCCATCCACCCGGTGTTCAGTGCATTACAAGCTCTGTTCTTAAGAGTACTTTTGAGTTCCTACCCCCATCAATTTTCAAAGACAGCTACTGTGCATTTGTCGCTTTGAATAAGGATAGAAATGAGAACCAGAGATGGGAAACAGATGTCTCAAGGCATTCCCAATCACTCTCAATCTTACCCAATTTATATTTTCCCTCTTAATGGGAACCGACCTCTTTTCTCCAGACAAACGTAGGGTGCTCATCTTCACCCTGTCTGCCACACCTACAGTTAGTTTCACTTATCCCATCTCTTATATTTCCTTTTGAAAACGTTTCTGAAACAGTTCTCTTGGTTTAGAGAAGAAAATCTGCAGGGAGGACAGCAATCTATGAGAACCCTGCCCCTGGGGTTCTGCATAAAGCAGAAATGCCGAGGAATAACTGTTTAGAATTACCTGTAAAATTCAAACACAAGGATCAGAGAGACTGGACCCAGTCACAGAATTACCTGGATAGTTTGTTAAACACTCTTCTTTCAAACTCAGTAGTAGGACAGCAATACACTTGAAAGTCCTACAGAGTCTCTGCTGCAGCTGAGAACCTCCAAAAGCTATTTTGTAAGTGGGAAGAAGGCAGGAAGGAAATCACTGAGCTGAGGAGACAGATGTATCTCTTCTCCAGAGGTTCTCAGCATCACTGAGACATGTAAAAACACTCAGCAAGTGGAGGCACTGTCAGGTCTGTCATGTCCTTTTCTCTACAAACTGGAGCATTCCCAAAGAGGTTGAACTGGTACATGGGCACATTCTGTCTCAGGGCATATTTTCAAAGGAAAACCATCCCTCTTCCAAAAGTAAATTGGGAGTCTTAGAAACAATTTACAAGAAAAGTGTGAGACCATGGGCCACGACTCTCACCACATGTCAACCACTTCCTGATGTATAGCACAGGCAGCTTCCACACAGCTCACCAACCAAGGAAAAATACTACAGAAATCAGCTATAACATCAGAAAAGGTACCTCGAAGAACTCTGCAACTCTAAAACTTCTACCATGCCAACTTGACTAGCACCATTAATACTTCATAAAACTGACATAAACTTTTCCTCACTTGTCAAGACATCCCTCGCTTTGCAGTTGACCCCTGACGTGTAAAGCAATTTGGATAGCTGTAGTGGGGCAGTGGTGGAATGGTACATGCATATCTATGTGCTACATCCCACATGGATGCAGATAATTTTTCAAGAGCCCAATGCAATTCTTAGTCTTATCCCTGGCTACACTCTGAAACCACAGGGTTGCTGTCAGAGGTCCCTATCTTTTTTTGCAAAGATTAGAAAGGAGGTCAAAGCCGAATTGCAACTGTGGTAGAAAGTTTTAATCGTATCTTGCATATACAAAGGGAAATCTGGGGCACAGGGCAGGACACGACCTAGCACATCTGTGTCAAAGGGGAGGAACAGCCTCAGACAATCCACAAGAGTACCACTGAGGCTGCAGCTCAAGTTGCCTGTGATCTTTAGTAGCAGCTGCAAAAAAACCAGGGCATAAAGAAGACGGAGCAAGTTGAGGGAGGGGCTCCTCTCCACCATGGGTATCAGCACCCAGAACAGCCAGAGAAATGATCCAGCCCTGACAGCTCAGCGCCGCAGCCCGGCCATCTGCTGCCCGGCTGCCTCCCAAACAGGGAGCTTTTCTGTGCTCCACACCAGAGGGGAGCTCAGGACTCCTCCCCCTGCCTGGCCATCCCAGTGTTTTCCCCTGCTCAAAGCAGGGGCACCACCCTTCCCATCACTCTGGCCATTAACGCGTGGGGTCACGCTCTGCTGTCAGGGAAAGAGAAGCTTGGTCACCGTGCCCAGCTTCCTAGAGGGGCTCCTTTGGAGACCTCAGGAAGAGAGGGTGAGAATTTCACAAAGCTGACAGGATAGATGGAAAAATTTGGTTGGAGCTTCTGGTGTGCACGCCTGGCAGGGAACAGCTGCACCTAGAGACCCCAGGCCCACTGGGACCCTGTAGGAGCAAACTCAACGTGAAATTCCTTCTGAGCAAATTGGGGTTGGAATTATGTGTGCAAATACACATGCTTATTTTTTTTTTTTATCCTCATGCCCAAAGGAAGTGGAGTCACTTGTGCTTTTAGTTTTAAAGACTCCAAAGTAAATCAAATCTTGGCTGGAAAACTGTAAACAAAATCAAGCCAAACAAACAAAAGCTAAACCAAACACTGATTCAGTAAGAGAGTCCCCGTGTCAATCTGTGCTTCCTGCAGGCAGCATGCCATGGGCCAAGTGTGGAATTACTGTCACAGCACATTGCCCTATCTGGTCTACTGCTGCCAATTTTTTTACAAGCCCTCCCCCTGCCACACATCTCTAAAAAAACCCCTAAAGCCCACCCCTCACAAAATCTCTGGTCCTATGGGAGCAAATATTGGATTAAAGGAAACATTCGGGTAAAGAGTTGAAATATCAGAGACAAAAATTTACCAACGATGTTTGGACACTGCTGGCACACACAAATAAGCCTTCTGAAAGTTTAGATGCCAAATAATTGCCTGGACCCACTAGCTAAAATATCTATCATGTTGACAGTGTTTTAAGTCTCTTGTTTAATTTAATTTACAAAATGCAATGGAAGAGTAAATACTGGCATGCTCTGGAGCTAAAACTGATGGGAAAAAGGCAAGTCTGACCTGCATCTAATCCCAGACAGTATATTGTTCTTGAGATTAACACCAAGAACCCTGACAAAACCAGAGGATGACAGAGAGCAGGAACAACAACAGACCTCTTCCAACTCCTGTCCAAGAGTTGTATGTGGGAGGAACATGGAAAACAAGACTGGGAGAGCTCAGCTTTTCTACCAAAGACCATTTGAATATAAATGTAATTACCCTTGAAGTTCCTATTACAGAGTTAGCCACTAAGGGAAATAATAGAGGTGATACTTCTGTCTGCTAAAGTCTTTAAAAGCTGAAAGA
The DNA here is from genome assembly GCA_013400855.1 of Buphagus erythrorhynchus. Lineage (NCBI taxonomy): Eukaryota > Metazoa > Chordata > Aves > Passeriformes > Sturnidae > Buphagus > Buphagus erythrorhynchus. The sequence goes on from VZTT01004359.1 coordinate 36,075, forward strand.
GAACTCGGATACATTCACTCACCAAGCACAAGTGTTGCTTTCAGGAGGTTCTCAGTACCAAATGAAAAAGAATTCTTGGGCACCTAATTCACAGCACACAAGAGAACTGGCTTTGCCTCTGTGATCTCTCTAGTTAAAAGAAACAACAACAAAAATCTAGGTCTTAGCAGAACAGACGTTTTATAATGGAATTAATTTTATGGACTGAAGATATTTCACCTTATGGGCTGGCACCTTTTAAGTTCTGAATTGGCAAAAAGGCACCAGCTTGGTGTTGGGAGTCACTCAGGTGTTAATGAGAGCATTAACTGACAGATGGCATTCAAGATATTTCTCGCCTCTCCAGTGAAGACAGCTTCTTTGCTACAGCAGAGATCAGGAAAGCTTAATTCTTAACAAGCATACAATGCTTTGGCACAAAGGCAAGCCCTCGGGAAGGTAATGGGAAGGATTCAGGGTTTGCTGGGATGACCTCAGTCAAACATCATTAACAGGGTCAGGAGAAGCAAAGCCTGTTTCAGAAGAAAAAAAATAATGTAAGGGCCCCCATGATCAATCTATCGTGGCTTGTCAGAAAGAGAAAGCTAAGGCCGACCTTAGAAGCAATATGAGTTACTACTACCAGCCTGACCTTGAGCTCTCATGTAACAATGGAGACCTTTTTTTTACTGTATTAATGAGCTTTCCTATCTGAGGTGGGGGAGGAAGCTTTATGGACCAGCTTGTACTTCACCTTCCATTTATCCTACTGAGAAACTAAGTCAAGTATGATGCAGGTGGAAAGAGACACTAACCCATCCTTCAGGGGAGAAGAGGGCTGGAGAGGAATCCTTCCAAGCCCTGTGTGTGCAGCTGGCTCAGAAGGTGTGCAAGCCAACAGGGAGCACATATTGCTCAGACCACGGGCCAACTTGTCACCAGGGTGACCAAACTGCCTGAGGTCCAAGGGACATGAGCACCCTGAAAGGTCTCTCCACAGAACACTTCCCTGCAGCAGAGCAAAATGACCAACAAGCTGGAGATGCAGGAATCATGGTCTTAGGCTTTAACAGCCACATTTAGCAGTGCCACTAGCTGACCAGTGATGGGGACAGACTTTTCCCTAAAATTCCAGCCAAGGACAGTCTAGAGGGAGCAGTAACTCCACACCACACTTGTGACAGACCTCAGCAAGGTCCAACTCTGGCAGAGCTCTTATTGAAGGAAACAAACACTCAGACATATCCTGCTTTTCAGTGCCTGTTTTGAATCATGCCTAGAGAAAACGTGCTGGCCTACTCATGGCTGTGAACAAGAGTACAGCTGACATTAATGGACCCTGAATAAGATCACAAAATAGGGGGAAAAAAAATTCAAATTACATTGATGAGACCTCCAGAGTGAAGTTTCTCCTCCCGGAGTTGTAAAGACAGCAGATTGCTGGAGCATAAGACCATCACAAGGCATGTACAGGTCTGTCTTTTGTCCTCCATGGCAAGCTAGAACTAGTTTTTTGAATGCAGACATTGCCCAAACCTCAGTAATTCTGTGGCTTACCTGTGTGGCCATCAGGTAAGGGAAGAGAAAAACATCTGAAGAGTTAGGCAGGTGGATGGCACTGAGCTCTACACACAAAGACATTTGTCTTCACCATTGCTGAACATGGGAGTACAACCTTTTTACAATAAAACCATTGTTTTGTTTCAAAACAGAAGGACAAAGATTACCTAGTTAGCAAATGTTAAGTAGCAGCAGCTCTTCCCTAAAACAGTGCAGCCTAACTCCTGGATTTGGCAGTCTGAAACATGAGCAATTGGAGGCTTCCACATCCATGAAAGATACACCCATGTCTTCCACAAAAGGAAAGGACAGCAGAGTAATTTCAGCACCCTAGCAATTCCTGTTCCCTGCTCCTCATTTGTCCATCCCATAACTCACTTCCTGAACTCAAATGTGGCAGAGACCAGAGACCACCTCTGAATATGCTGAAGCAATGCTTAGAGAAGACATCAGGGTTCTGGACCTTTCCTCCAACACAGAAACACTAAGCTAGGGCAGGAGGTTCACCAGCAGAAGGGTGGTACAATCCTGCTAAAGAAATCTAATTTACATGGTTGGATCTAATTTACATGGTTGGGTTTACAGGATGGACTTCCCACCTGAACTCCAAAAGCGTTTGTCTTTAGGAGAGGGGAAAAAAACCATCTATGAAAACCCATGGCTGTCAGCAGCTCTAAGAACACTCCTGCTCCTTGTCTTCCTCCATCTCCCCCTGAGCCATCTTCCATGCAATCAGACCTGGGGAAGCTGGAAAGGGAGCTGGAAGGGGAGCTGGCAGACATGCTGCATCCCACAGAGAAGCAGAATAGGAACAGCTCTGGAGCGAGGCAGTGTCTCTGGGGAGGCAGGGAGAATGGAGAGCTGATGTGGGCTGTCTGCTCTAATAAGGGATCACACCACAGGAGCATGTGCTGGCTTGACAGAAGCAAGTGCAGCCACTTAACCTGGGTATGACAGCTGAAGTGGGAGCAATGCTTTGCTGCCCCCCAAAAAAGGGGGCTATGAAGAAGGAGAGGGGAAGGCACGAGGTCACCACAGCTGCCCACCCTTCAGGAACATTCCAGGTCTGCTTGTCCAGATTTCTCACCCCAGCCATAGCCTGAGCAACTGTGGAGGTTTCTGGTTTGGGCTCCTAAGAATTACTAGACCATGCTCAGCAAGTCTTAAACCAGATGGAGATGCCCTTTTACCTCCCAGAGTAAGACATGTGCTGCCTTCCAGCCCCTCTCCCTCACACCAAGGACAGGAGGCAGCAAGTCCACTCTCCTGAGGAGGAACTGAAGCCATCTCACACACCAGTGTGGCAAAAGGGCACGCTCTAATCTTCCCCTGCTGCCTGTGGCCCACTCTTCTCCAGCAATTTTGGCTCTTATCTAGCAACAACCCTATGAACAACACAGCTGCTGGGGGTGCCTTGTTTGTTGTTTTGCTGAGAAAAGGCAGAAAAGCAGCAGAGATATCAGCACAGATACAGCACTGTCCTGCATTGGCCTCTTCTGGAAAGGCTCTTTCCTTAGGCTGGCAAATGCCAGGGACAGGCAGGAGTGCTGAGATAAGTGTCTATTTGATCTTTTTTTCCCCCCATTCACCCTGGATTTTTCACTGCTTTATGTTCACAAAACTCCAAGGCAGCTAATCAGTGCTCTGTGACCCCTGTTAATTGGGGTGTGTGAGAGAAAGGCAGCATTGGCAGGAGAAATCACACATACCTGTTACTTTGAACTGTCCTATCATATTCTGTCTCCCTGCTTGCAGGAGCTCCCAGCACCCTTCTGTGAGCCAGGGCTGCTCTGTTTTCATCACCATCCCCAGGACCAGCAGGAGGGGCCACAAGAGCTGTGCCCCTGCCTCTGACACCTCAAAGTACAGGGAGGCAACAAAGAGGCATGTTGGTGTTTCTCCTTCTGTGTGAGAAGGTGAAAGTAATTTTAGGTGCAGGAAACACAACCTGAAGGCAATGATGGCCCTTCTTTCACCTATGCCCAGCTGCTCCTCACTGCCCTTATCTGCCTTGCTGTTTTCTCCCTCACCCTCCCCACCACAATGTGAGGAAGGAGGGAGCAGATGCCCAGCATCCATCTCCCCATCCCAAGAGACCAGCAGCCTACATGGCCAAGTGAGCCAGGGAAAACAAAGTGATTGGTGTGAAGATGTGAAACACTGGAGGAAAAAGGGGTTGGATTTGCCAAACCTGGTGGATTATGCAGTTCTTGGAGGATAAGGAAGACACATATTGTTAACTAGATGCATGCTGGGTGCAGGTGCCTGCATATATCTTTTAGGTAGGAACAAAGGCTGCTTCAATGTTTTTGTTGCTTGATTAGGGAAAGAAAGAAATAGGAATATGAGTAACAATAAAACCAGAGCAGCCAGGAACATCCCAAACAACATTTGAAGGTACATGGTACCACAGGAAGAGAAAATCCTGGAGGCAAAGAGGATAAGCAGGAGGATACATACACTGCCCAGACGGATTCAGGGAATATTAATGGGACTAAAATAAAATTTATTTTAACCCCTCCTTCAAACTCACTGAGTCTCTGCACAATCTCCACCAAGGGATGACTTGCAGGATTTTGGACAGAGAAGTAGGAACCCCATCCTCCACTACTGATGCTGCAATTTAAGTGAAAACCAATAATGACAAATCAATGAGTTGGATAACTGGATTAAAACAGGGGGAAAAGAATTCTGCTCAAAGATCCTGAAACATCACTATGTTGAGCAAACTGTATTGCTATATATATTTGTGAAAACATGAATTAATGTAGCATTAGATGAACAGAAAGGATTATTTACCTGGAATGCATAGAAAGAAGAGACAATTTGAGACAGTTTTAAAAACTGTCTTGTCTCTTAATTACATCTGCATAAATACAATAAATTAAGAGTGATGATGCTATTTTCCATGGGCATTGTTGTTTTTGACTTCGGGTGACCATGTTCACACCAGAGGTGTGTTTAAACACACCTGCCCAGCTTTGCTGACACACTAACCCCACAGATACTCTGTACTTCACAGTTCATTCAATTTTACCTTTAGGCTACTACCCTGAAACCATTAGTCAAAGGCTGCAGCAACAAATCAGTTGCATTCAATGTGATATACAGCCCATGAAAGCAGCAAGGTAGCTTTAAACTCCAAGAGGAAAACAGCTCTGTAATCAGTCACTGACATGCATTTTCAACCATCATGTTGAAACTTGCACTACAGCTCCAGCATGGAAGAAGGCTTGAAAATAGAGACCTCAGTTCCTTGAGATATGGCTGAAATTGTAAAATACTGTGCATCCGGAAATAAACAGGAACTGCCAGAAAACTCCTGGTGAGAAGGCTGGTCAGACATCCTGCCTGTCTGAATGGGAAGAAAGCTCCAATGTCTGTCAAGAAGCAAGAGGTTTCTGCTTCTTTGGTGGGGGTTGCACTGAACAGTTCAGCAACCAAAGAGGAGACAAGTTGAGTGTCTCCAGAAGGGTCAGCTACTCTTCTCCAGCCTTGAGGAATCTGTTGAGCCAAGGGAGCACAAGAAAGAGGCAATATCAGTTATGAAAGCTTTCCCCAGCAAGGGAAGCACAGCAGGTACTAGAACAGGGTGGTTCTGATGCCATCACATTTTACATTTGAGGTGCAAAGGACCAAGAGAAGTTATCTCACACCATTCACCTATGATAAATTAACAATAGAACTGAAAATGCCTTTTACACCTATAAAGCTTTCCTGTCAAGCTGTGATTCTACAAGAACACACAAGGGAGATGTCTAAGTGTGGGCCATCTCCTGCCATGTGATGGCATTGATCTTGGCTGGGGAAGGCCAGGGAAAATGGCTTTCATGAAGCAATTAATTCCCTGGCATGCTAGTGAATTGGCTTGGAGAACTGAGGAGAGCTGGAGCCCAACACTTCCCTATCCAACGAGATCTACCACTGCAGCTAGACTGGGAATAAGAATTTTTCCCTCAGAGCATGTTCAGAACAAGAGACCAGAATCTCCCAAGACTCTGAGGTACAGAGAACTCTGTCATGTTCAAAAACAGAAAGTGAGTGACAGAGACCAGTGGCCAAGGCAGAATGGCAGGAGGCACAAGAGAGGTCCTGAGTCTCAGAGCCAACACCAGGCTGTGTGCTAAAGGCACAGGACAAACACTGGTACTAAAGGATGGGAACATAATGGCAAAGAGATGTTTTCATGATAGGTTCTGGTGTCGATGGTGCACAAGACAGAGGTGCAGAGTAAGACTGAAGGAACAATGCTCTGATCTGTGGAGCACAGCTGGTCCCCTGGTGAAGCTTAATATCACTAAGAGAAGATGAAGCCATGCTGATGGCAAACTGGAGATTTTACAGGCACATCAGCAGGCTGGATAACACCAACAGACTTAACGGTATCAGTAAATTATGCCTCTTTTTGGATGCAACACAAAAACAAAGAACTGGGCTCTCCACAGAGCAGTACAGTAAATCCAAGAGAGCAGTTCCTAGGGTCAGTTTTAGAGCTCAAAAAGCAATTCCTGGGCCTGAACACAAAACCACCTGACCTGGACATTTCTGCAAACAACTTAGCAAAGCAAGATACCTTTCTCCCTAACAGACAGATTGGAAGCCAGATTTTTGTCAGCCTTGTAAAGAAAGTCAAAGGCAGGAGGGTCCCCTGGGAGCTGAAATGCTGAATCTGAAAGGCCCTGGTCAGCAGGTGAACATCCTCCAGTCCCCACAGGGATGGATGCCTCCCAGCACCCCTCAGGAATTCGGAGTGCTGCATTCTTTTCTCTTCCCATTTCTTCCCCAAGGCTTATCAGACACTGAGGATGGGAATCGCTCATGGGCATAACGATCACACAGCCAGGACTGCTGCATTGCTACGATGTCAAGTACCTTGGGCTTTGAATAACAAAGGGCAATCCCTTGAAGGAGCAAAATGGAAAACAAAAAGAACCAGTGTTAGAACCATTAACTAACCCAAGAACTAGTTACAGGTTGTCTGATAGGATTAAAAAAAGAGAGAGAGTGAGATCTGAGTGCTCAAAAAGGAATGAACAAGTTCCTTTGGGGAAGGTGACTGGGGTGATTTAGGTAACACTGGCTGGGAGTGAGAGGACTGGCCATAGTAGTCTCTGTCTCAGGAGGGATGAACACAGTCTTCTGGATGGTCCAGAATAAATGAATGTACCTACAGCCCAAATTTTACCTTGTGATTGAACAGCAAGGGCTTTGGTTTTTCTGCAACAACAATTCGCCTCTCCCATCAATGACCTTCACTTGCATCTAGCCAGGCTTCAATATGTACTTGCCAATTCTAATCCACATGCTTCTTTCTTTCTACTGCTATTATTTGATTCTTTTTGAGGAGAAACTCCTTGGGAGCTGGAGCTGATTAACTTACAAAAGACCCAAATACATCTCCTATATTCTGAAGGAGCAAATAGGAATGGGGCTTAGGGCTCCACATTCAGACTGGAAGAGGATCATTACTTACTATTCATTCCTGGATCCTTGAAGAACAAGTGAAGCCAGCTTAATGCTGCATTGTTCATTCCTAGTGCCCATCAACAGAAAGCATGCTCCCAATTCATTGCCACAAGGAAAGACAACAGTATTGCTGTGCCATAAGCACTTCTGATTGTTTGGGGGCTGCAGAGAGGACCTTAGGGTATTACAGTGATGATGAGCACTGTGGGGAAGAAGCTGGAGTTATTGTCTTGAAGATGATGGGGAAATAGGACACATGCCTGTATTACAGCACAAATCCATATGAAACAAGCCCTTATGTGCCTTGCTGCTCATAGAAAAATACATTTAATGTCAGAGAAAAGAGTCCCCAGTGAGGCACAAAATACCTAGCGTGGGGTTGCCTTGAAGCAAATCAGCTTAGCAAATTCATTTCTTAGAACCAGCCCCACACATTGTAAGTTTCTGGAGACCATGGATAAACCCAAGTTTTTACAGATAAATAGGTCCTAAAGAAGTCTCTTTTGGGATTTGTTTCAGAACAGGTCTTTGATCTTCTTTTCTATTAAATTTAAACCATTATATTTGTTGAGCCAGAAAGAAACTAAGGAAGGATTCAAAAGTAAAATGAGATGAAAAGTAAAAGCATTAGGTGACTTAGAACAGAGACTGACATGACACACCACATTATCACAGTGGCCTAGCAGCTGGCCAGCAGCTATTCCAGCTGTTCATCAAGCCCACTGAGGCTAAAAGTCTCCAAAAAAATTACTTCAGATCTTCTCCAATATTCACCCTTGTACTAAACAGTGGTTTCTAAACTTGGATGAGGTGCTAGGAAGTGTCCTGGGAAACCAACTGTGCTGGAGCAAAAATCCTGCACCAGGGTTTTGGAGCATCACTGCAAGCCTCAAAAGTGAGGGCAAAGGTTTCACACTGGGTGAACTTCCACACCCCATCTGTCACTCTCCACAGTTCTTTGCCTTTTTCCTTGAAAGGAGAAGATATTTTCACTTGCCTTCTCAGTTTCTCTTTTCATCATTGCTTTTTTTCTCCTTCCTCTCCAGAGTACTTGGTTTGCAGCATCAAGAAGTTATAAATACAGCTGTCCCTTTCATATTTCATGCACTGACACTGGCACGATGACATCACTGCAGTCTCCAAGACCCTTTGCTGACTGTTCTCTGTTCCTCCTTTGAAGTTTAGCCACCTCTTCCTCCCTGTCAATGTTTTGCATAACTCCCTCTCCCCAGCAATCCAATCTGTTTGTCTCTCATCCATCTGCCCTGACAATAACAGCACAGCTTTTCCTCTTTTTCTTCCACTGTTTCCAGTCCTTATTCTCCACCACATCTATGGGATAGCACTTCCACAACATGCTACCAACTTTTCTTCAAATTCTTCTTTAAAGATTCATTTTATCCATCTGAGAATCAAAGACATTTACTTAGCTTTAGTTATATTTCAACTCTATAATTTTATTCCACTGTGCTTCTGATTAATCTCAGAATGACCGTGTTATTTTACTGCTGTAATCTCATCCTTCCTTTGCCAACACCTGCCAGCTGCTTCATTTTCACGTTTTACCCTTTAAAAGGCTCACCTTGCATGGCTTGGCTATTACTGTAATAAATATTAAAATCAGATTCAAGATGAGCAATGTAGCCACTTCATCTCCCTTGCCCCCTCATGGTATCTCCTGTGCTGATGATACCAGGTTGATTCCAGAGGCCATCCACCAATATCCATGATGTATGCAAGGCAGCACTTGTTAAAAGTCAGACTGTAAATAATGCTGATCTTGTTGATATTCACTTGGCATTCATGAATATGATTCTGAGTTAGTGAGGTGCTTTGTGGCTGGGCCATGGAGGCAGTTGTAACCAAGGTCACCCTGTTAAAACTCTTCCCAAAGGTGGTGGGCACCAGGTCTGCTGTGACTGAGCTTAGGCTGGCTGCCCCAGAGGTTTTGGCATGGACTGAAGTGGTGAATTCAGCTCAG
>VZTT01004359.1:46374-60628 GCA_013400855.1 Buphagus erythrorhynchus
ACCCAATTTATATCAGAGAGAATCTGAAGCAAGCACCAGGATTTTTCCAACTGCTTAGTTTTTATTTATTTTTTTGCAACCCCCAAATTCTAATAAAAGTTTTTCTGGGCATTTGCCTTTTGAAGCAATTAAAAGAAAACATAGACATTTTAAGACCTGTGCAAAAAAGCTGGGAGCAGGAAAAACCTGTGGGCAGTCTCACTGGCATCAAACCAAAGCATGCCTTAGGTACTTATTGCACCCCTAGTAGTTACATACAGATGGTACAGATGGTATATGGATACTATGAGGGGTATTTATAAAACAACAAAAGCTGCAGATCATGACTCATAAATATTTTGGCTCAGAGTAAAAAGAGGAGAGCAACGGGGAAACTGTCCTGGCCAATTGCTCAAACTACCTGGTGCCAGGCAAGGACAGCTACAGGGTCATTGCTAAAGATGCAGAAATGCAGGCAATTGGTTTTTGTTCTGTACTTCTACAATACTTAACACAGCAAGAACCAGATCAATGGAGTGTTCCTAACAACTATGATAGGTTATGATGAATAAGACTTTGGAGAAGATCATGTAGCATCCCATTAAGTAGTCTCTGTAGTTAAACACAGATATCCATAACTCAAAGAAAGTCTTACATTACCAGACAACGCTCCTTAGCCATCAAGCAGGGTAAAAAGCAGTCTCTCTTGTATGTCTTTTTTTTCTTAAAAAAAGTCTGTCATAAATAATATCAAAATCAAGGCAAAGTTGCTCTACTTCAAAACCAAGGATCATAGAAGCCTACAAAAGTATTAATCTCTTTTTTTTTTTTTCAAAGAATGGGAAGCAAATCAAACTAGAGCATGTTAAATTGAGCACTAGAAGGGCTCTCAGCCACTTCCAAAATTACTTCAGAGCACATTATAATTAGCAAAGGTATGTGACAGTTTTATACCCCTCTATGATGCATGATTAAAGCCAGGCAGCCCAAGTCCTGCGCACCGTCAAAACAGATGTGACAAGAACAGCAAGCTGCTCCCAGACAGACTGTGAGAAAGCATAGGCAGATAACATTTTGGCCATCAAAGATGTAAGACCCAATACAAAACTAATTAAACCTCTAAACCCCTGAGAGGTAGGCAGACTGAGGTTTTATGAAGCATCCTGTGCTCGAGCTGCAGTGCCCCAGCACAAGAACAAGCAGCAGAACAAGCTCCTGCCTTTCTCTCTGAGGTGCAACAGGGAACAAAAGTTTACAGCCTTGATATCAACAGCTCACAGCCTCAGCACAAGGATGCAGGGCACAAATGACTGGAGAGATGCTGCAGTAACACCACCAGGATGATCTGTGACACTGCTGATTTTTCCCACCCAATACAGACACCTTTCATCTGTCTGCAGGAGAGAAGTATGGAGTCCTGGGCCACTGTGAAAAGCCAAGTCTAAACTCTACACAAATCCTGCCTCTTACCTTTGCATGGCTTTGTCTGCTGAGCACTTAAAAAATCAATTAGAGGCTAAGCTTCCTACCACTAACTGTGGAAAAACAAGGTACAGAAGGGAAGCTGTGCATCAGCCAAGACCTATACTTCTTGAACTGGGGTTAGAGGGGAAAAAAGGTGTTGCAAGGAAACATGTAACAAACATGGAGAATTTCAGGCTTTGGGATTCCATAAGTGTGAAACAGTGTGGCAAGTTCGTTTCTGAGAAGTGTATCCAAGCCATCTCTTTTATTTATCTACAGATTTTCATATTTAGATTACATCTTAATGCTTCTTCCTTCATGACATCCCTTTGCATACAGCATCTTTCCCTCTTGTTTCCAGGTAGCCTTCCCCATTGCTTCCTCCACAGTGCTTCAGAGCTCACCTCTCTAACATCCCAGCAGTTTCAGGCAGTTTTCCTGATGTATCCCTTCAGCCATTGCCACCACACTGCTCCTGTTGTGCCCTCTTCCCCATCTCCTCTGCAGAAATTTCTTTCCTCATTATCCCCATGCCCATGAGGTAACCTCCTTCTATAGGAGGCTGCAGAAATGGTGCAGCTGATTTCTCCTTCAGGCACCTCAGGCTTTCCCCAGCACGACTGTTTGGGTGAGGTGTTTGTGTGTGTTGTTTGTTTGTTTGTGTGTTTGTGTGACAGACAGACAACTTGCTAGTGTCCAAGGACTCATCCATGATTCATCCCTGAATTTTCTTAGTTAAAAGAGTTGCAAATGGGGAGGCAATTACACAGTGAAATCACTAAGTGGACACTCTTAGATCTGGAGAGTTTTGGAGAGCATCACAATGTGGAATTTATGAATTTTATCAAAGACAAATCTTCCACTGCTGCTACAAGGGTAAGCTGGTTCAGGTGGGCAAAACACTTAAGCCATTACTTTCTGATGGCTTTGGTATGAAGAAATGAACTTGCTGCATGTTTACAAGCAGGTAAATATTGCTCTGTGGCTATTTTGATGAAGAAGATACACATGACTGCAGACCCTTTACAATCAATCTACTCATCACAGTTTCATGTGGAGATAGTAAGTGCAGTGCAGCTGCCTGGTTCAGGTCCTGATACCCACCAATGCTGAATGTCTATGTAGCAATGAAAGAGAACTCAATTAAGTGGCATATGTATATATAAATAAACTATATAAATGTTGTTGACCATAATCAGTTAATTAGAAATAGAGCTTTCAATGCAAGCACCTGTGGTTATGCCTATGCACTGGCCTAAGCCTCTCCACAACAGGGGGATCTTAGGGAGCAGGACTGCTTCCAAGCAACTGCATGTGTTGCCAAGCTGTCTTTGTCCCCACAATTATGCTTTGCTATTAACGTGATTCACAAAAGAACAAATAAAACACACAGCAACAAGCCTTTGCTATCACTGGAAGCACATTTTGCTGTGCGAGTGGCAGTCCTCTAAAGAATGATGTTCTGCAGATGTCTCCATTTTGGAGGCTGCTTTGGTGGACACTAACAAAGTGTCTCTGGATGTCAAAACTTCAAGAGAACATGTCAAATCACTTTCCAACATCCTGCAGCTGAAGTGATTACAATACTCCTTTTATTACTAAGAAAATAATCATAGTTGTCCCTATGTAAAGCAATGGGATCTTTCATGCAAGTGAGGTGTGTGCAGAGCAGCAATACATACAAATGTGGAAAACATATGTGATGACTTAATATCACTAATTTGACCAAACAGAGTGCAGAGCATAACAGCAGATGTGAATGCTCTCTGTGTGCACCAGTGCTACAGCAGAGCATCAAACACGGTTTTGCACGCATCTGAACAAAGGAGTTTGCTTAACGGGTCTGTACAATTAAAAGCCTACAACTCAACCCAAGAGAACTGGAATTCCCTTCCACTCGGTGAAGCATCTGGCCTGATTGCTGGTGGCTGCTGATCACTGCCATGTCATCACTCTAAAGCCGTGAAACATCCCCGCCACCGTGTTAATTAGCTCCCCTTGCAAAGTGCTTAAGCCATAGAGCGAGGTTACTCACGTGATGTCTCTGCGCTGATAACAACCTTGAAGAAGGCAAGCGATCAGGTCGCTGATAAACTCCACATCATCCCCGTGAAGAGCAGCTTCCAGTTCCTAATGAGCAAAAAGGAGAGGGGAAAAAAAAATCCAACCATTAAACTAATTCCTTAGAATTTCCTGCTAGCTCATCAGGACCAAAAAGATCCAAACAGCCTCATGTATGTGTACAGCAGCAGAGCACACGTGGGTAAACTGACCTTCCTCATCATTAAAAATACTGCTTCTACTACCTCTTCACTGCAAGACTTTATGGGAAGACCTTGAAAGGCTTTTACTGAATGTCACTCTCCAGCCAGAAGACTGATGCTTTTGTCTGGACGCAGAAAAATAGGGTTCAGTGAGGTTGAGATACACTACAGCCTAATAAGAAAGGCATGATTTCTCCCATGTTCACCTGATGGACAGGAATCAACAGTTTCATTCTCGTGCTTTACCTCCACTCACTAAGGTTGGTGAGCTCAATTTAAAAGATGTGCTCAGAAAGCAGGGCCCTAAAAGCCACTTACAACCCAGAAGTAGCAGTTTCAGATGGATTGCCAGAAATGGCTGAAAGCTAGCAAGCAAATGCCTCAAAGAAAAGCAGGCATTTTGATTATTTAACTTATTTCCCATTGGGTTCCTTTTTTTCCAATTTCAGTAAAAGAGAAAGGATGGAGGGATGTCAGACTTTGTGACCCAAAATCTCAATCCTCGATGGAGACTATCACAGCTTATTCTAGCACAGTGGAGTTCACAAAGATGTAAGGCAAAACTGATCCACAAAAAGGATAAACTCCTGAAATGAAGCTATTACAAATTTTGCACATATTGTGAGAAATACCTTTTTTTCAGCTAGCAGTTTCAAGCTTTGTTTTCCAAATATTATTTGGTTAATTACAGTTTTATTTGTATGCCAGAAAATTATTCACAGTAAGAAAAACCTACTTTCTATAAGACTTATCATCACTAGCATACAGCATTTAACAAGATTTAATATGGATAAACAATACAGGCATAAGAAACTATTCTTTTTGGGTTTCAGAGTAAACAATGGATTGAATACAAATTCCTACTTGAATGTTACTCAACAGACTGTTACACAAATAGCTAAGCTAATGGCTACAGAATAAAGGTTAATGGCCAGAGAATGAAGGATAAACGTTTTGGCACTTACCCAATAAAGAAGAGAAAGTGCTTTTTTTATTAGACCGCAGTAACTGCAGTAATAAAATTATTGATAACAGATTGCAGCTTAAATGCCGCTTGTAGATTTTTATTGGAAATGTATTAATGGCATATTTTCATTACCAACACTGCTCTTATTTACCTCTTGTGCAACATGCAAAGTGCTTCAGGAGCGGAAGCCTGACACCTGCCCGGTGAAGAATGTACTCAACACATCTATTAGATGTGGAAACTGGAGTTAAGGAAAAGGCATGGTGCCACAGAGATAGGGAAAGTACCAGGAATCTCTGTTCTCTGCCTCTAGAAGAGCACCTGCTTAATGACAACTTAATACAAAAACTGCAGTTGCTGCTTGTCAGCCCTTGGACAGAGTGGTATTATTGTTGTACAAATAGTAATCATGCTATATAAATAGTAATTACCGAGTGAATTCACTTAGAATCATAGAATGTCCTGAGTTGGAAGGGACCCACAAGGACTGAGTCCAGCTCCTGGCCCTACTTACCACTTGATAAGTGGCTAGTATTTTAGAGGTGTTGACTTACTTTATTTGTAAAATATTTTAGTGGACATATGCCTTCTATAAATACCCCTGGGGGAGAGGGGAGCAGGGAGGACCTGAAGCATGTGATACACGAAACCATCCCAGGTGTGTTACCACATTACCACAATAAACTTGCAGCTTGTGAAAAATGACATGTTAGAACCCAGAATGATGGAAAGTAAGTCTCCAGGATGCCTCCCTGCATTCAGCCTCTCCCCCATGCACATACACTTGTTCATTAAAGCTGTCAGTCAGCAGTCTGCCCCTGCTAGGATGTGACAGCCTTTTGTATGAAGGAATATTTAAACTGCTTCCCGTGAGCCTTTTCAGCCTGTTTGACTAACACTCCTTGAGCAGTGGCCACCACTGCCTCAGACAGCCATTATCTGCAGGCATTGTTTTCCAGGCCAGAGAGCAACCTTTACATTTTTGGAGTTTTGGGTCACCCTAGGAGCAGGGGGACAGTCCTGGGGCACTGGGCAAGGACTAAAACACCTGGATGGGCTGTCCACCCCACCCCTCTCTTGCTGCTTTCTCTCTCCCAGAAGAGTACTCCTTGTCCTTGTCTCCATGGCAGGTGTAGCAGCAATTTTGGGGACCCAGACCCAGATGGACCTCACAGCCACTGGATAAAGGGGGCTCTGAGCATGCAGACCAGTGCGGGGCTGCGTGCAGAGTCCCAGTGCTGGGTTAAGGGGCTCTGGAACAAGCCAAGATTAATCAGCACACACAGAGCATGGGGCCAGTGAAGGTCCACCCCTGGCAGGTGTGAGGCTGTCAGTGTTTCTGTAGAAAGACACTTGCACTGTGCTCCCCAATGCCATGGGTGCTTCCTGGAGCCCATCCTGATCCTCTGCTCCCTGCCAACAGTGACACTCAGTGCCAGAATGTTACAGAAAAGGCACAGTCCAAGGATTACCGTGATGATTTGTCTTGGGAAAAAGATACTGACATTGTCCTACATTTTAACTATTGCTGCTTGTGACAGAAGGGTAAGAGCAGTGAGAGGAACCTGATGAATGAACATGGGGCTTGAACAATGAGCCCAGGGTTGGGTCAGTTGGCCCTGTTTATCTGAATGTCACATTTTTTATCCCACTGGATTCTCCAGCTTACTGTCCCAAAACACCTAATTCTAGACTCTTCCCACACATTCAGAGTGTTGTGGGAATGACAAGACACACTAGGAGGATTTGCACCTCAGGGACACGAACAAAGAGTTAGTATCCCTTCAGGTTTTCACCTAATGCTTCAGCCCACATTTTGCAGGAGGATTTTTCCAGCCCTCTCCTCCGACAAGGGACAGCAAGCAGCACACTGCTCAAGCAGCACATCTAAAGAGAGGTAAATGAAGTGATGCCAGGAACTCTCAGGAGAAAGAAACCACTAAAACCCCCCTGGTCCTAAGGGCAAACCCTACCCCAGTCACCCATCCCCACACTCCTCCAGCTTGGCCAGGATGAGTGGCTCAGCTTCCTCCCCGCCACCATCCTCCCCACGCCTCCAATCCTTTTGTTTTTCCCCTTTTCTCTTTGAGCACTGAGCTGTGAGCACAGAAATCTGAACCTTGCCAAAACGCTTTGGGGACAGCACAGAAAGGAAACAGAAGAGGCAGCAAATCAGCAGAGGAAAAGGGGGGGACACATATCTCCTCCTCCCCTAGCTGGAGAGAGCAACAGACAGGAGAAAAGCAGGATTCTCCCCTTCTCCAGCTGGCGTCACACCTCATTAGGGAAAAGCCTGTTTAACGTCTTTCCCTCCCCCCAGCCCGGTACTAAATCCCCCCTGAGTCAGGCAAGGATTGTTGGGAAGAGGCAATCACCAGAGCAAGGGTGGGAGCAAGGGTGGCCACCTCTCCCAGGAGGAGTGCTGGCCCAGAGCAGGGTGAGAGGCACCAACCCATCCCTCCCCACACCCTGGCAGAAGGGCTGGGACAGAAGGGCTGGTACCCCACTCCTGCTGCCTGCCCCACACCCAGCACTTGGGCAGGGATGGTTAACCCCACTGGCTGGGGGCCTGAAACACACGGTGCTTTGGATGGCTTTTTGATATCTGCCCGGATTTTTGAGAGGAAGGAGAGTCAACCTTCCCGATGAAAGTAAACAAATGAGTCCACAACAGTGACGCCACTGTCACCAAGCCAGCATGGGGTGACCACGGGGCTGCTGCACGTGCTGCTTTTTGAGCTGTGGAAAGCAGCCAGCCAGCTTCCAGCTCCTGCTCCAGCAAGCTGACTGTGCAGAGGGCAGCCTCACGAACTTCATTTCCAAAGACAGACTCCTCCAAACCTGCAAGAGCCCAGTGTGAGCAGGCTGGGTGCTGAGGTACAGCACTACAGTTTAGAGGTTTCTTCTGTGCTGGAGCTGAATCATCTATAACTGAATGTGATGGACATAACGAGTTTAAGCACAGCTAAGCCTTGTCCAAGTTAGCCATCAGTTTAAAAACCTCAATCCCTTCAGCTCTATTTCCATACCACTGCTGTTATCAGCTTTCCATTGCAATGCTCCATAGTGACTCAACAGGCTTTTGCAGAGGCTTTAGGAGATCACCAAAAGCTACCAGTGGGACGTGCTGAGCCAGCCCCAACCCATGTTCTGAAATTTCAATGCCGTCACCGAGTCAAGTCAGGATGTTCTTTTCCCCTCACAGATAATTAATGACAACAGGCATCTGGGCAAAAGTTTGGCAAACTCATGCCAAAGGGTACTGAGATTGGGCAGGAAGATGGAAAGTCAACTGCAGGCCTGAAATGCTTCCAAGAAGCACCATTTATCCCTGGTGGTGTCAAGTCAGTGACTGTCAGTGTGCTCAGCCCCTAGCACCTTCTCAGAATGCCTGAGAGAACCAAGCCCCCACTCAGCACACTGCCTGCAGCCCAGTGCCATGTTCTCCCTGCTTGGGATTCCTGCCAACATATGGAAATAGTTTCCAAAATATGAAGCCTACTGAGAGTGTTCTGCACGACGAGCCAGGAGGGCACTGCAGGGCATTAGGGGTGTTCCTAGGGTCATGGTACCCTACAAGGGCAAACAGCAGTGGATTTAGCTGGCTGCCAAAAATTCAGAAAGAAGTTATGGCTCCTGGTCCTGATGGATTCTCCCAGACATGCCATCTTAATTTTAAGTGGCTGTTGGAAACACTATGTGTTATCCAAGTCTGCAGCTGGATGCACCTCTCCCACCTTCCCCACAGTTCTGCAGGAGCCTGCACGGTGCCCTCTCTCTCTGTGACTCTCCACAGCTTTAAGGTTTCCTAAGCTAAAGGGATCCCCAATGTCTTCACTCTGCCTTTCCCCAGCAAGGAAAATGGGTGCTAAATGCCCTCCCTGTGCTCCTGGCTGTGGGGATGAAGTCAGCAGCTGCCTCACAGAAGCATCATCATCTTCACCTCACTCTCAGGACTACAAGCTCAGAGGGAGCCAAGCTGGCCTTCTACAGTAGGTTTGGGATGTGAAGTGAAGAGGTTAATGACACTCAGCACCACAGAGGTCCCAGCTCCTCTCTGAGCCTCCCTTCTGGTGTGTGCGAGGTCAAGGGATGAAGAGCAAATACCAAAGGGAGGAAAAAAGCTGTCCTTCAGAAGGGAACTATCATTTGGGGAGGAGGACAAAGAAAGAGCAGAAAAGGTATTCCCTTTTCCTGTTTCTTCAGGTTCCCCCTTAATGTCTGTCAGTGCCTTCTGAAACGTCTACCTTCCTCGACTTTCTGAAAGCAGACTTAAGGCTATTTGGAACATGTAAAATGGGAGCCTAATGTTACTCCAGGGCTAAGCAGAAGCGTGAGATGACAGCTTTGTATGAGGAGATTGGCTATAAACAGAAAGCCAGGGAGAATTTGTCGTTTTGCCTCCACATTATGGGGTGTTTGCAAAGAACAAATCCCCCACGCCCCTGCCAGTGCCACCAGCACAAGGGGGAATGTCAGCAGCTCCCTCCAGATATGAAAGGGGATGCAACAGACACTGAGCTCTGCTCAGCTCAGCCTCANTGTAAAATGGGAGCATAATGTTACTCCAGGGCTAGGCAGAAGTGTGAGATGACAGCTTTGTATGAGGAGATTGGCTATAAACAGAAAGCCAGGGAGAATTTGTCGTTTTGCCTCCACATTATGGGGTGTTTGCAAAGAACAAATCCCCCACGCCCCTGCCAGTGCCACCAGCACAAGGGGGAATGTCAGCAGCTCCCTCCAGATATGAAAGGGGATGCAACAGACACTGAGCTCTGCTCAGCTCAGCCTCAGTAGGTTTGCAAATGCAAACTGTTTGCCATGCCAATGGACATTTTGGTCGGGCTAGAATTTTCCACTTGGTTTATAGGCAAACTTACATTTTGTCTTCCTTTACCCCCTCTATCAGGATGCTTAAAACTCTTGAGAACACTCTCTATGTACCACCTATCCCACTTACCAGAACAGTTGGAGTTCTCCATCACAATAACCTGCTGCCTGATCTCTCCCCTGGGACAGGGAACCTCCCCTATTTGCACAGCACGATGCTCCTTGCTCTCCAAGTGGAATTTTTTATTGCTGTGTAATACAAACACAAACGAGCAGCTCACACTGGGTGGCTAAACTGTACTGAAAAGAGATTTCAGACTGATCAATCCAGTCTCCCTCATGCCCCATTGCCATGTACCAGTGCTAATAATGCCTTCTCCTAGCTCATCTTGTCTGCAGTGCAAGCACTACATTTGTTATGAATGTATGCATTGTCATCACTTTAAAGATGTAAAACTGCTACTCGGTCCATTCCTTGCCCCTGGCAAAGAACCCTTTCAGATGGACAGGGTGCATCTGAAGCTCTGAAATAAGAAGTGATGTTTCTGTTTAGTAGTTAGGTACTAGTACTTTATGCCTCTAAAGCAGTTGCCATCCCAGAGCATCAAAGCACTTCAAGAACATTCAGTAAAGCCTTGTAGCACCTGGGAGGGCACACACCCACATGCAGAGCAATTTTACAGAGCCAAGCTGACACAAACCCACACCATGGGTTTGCTTCACTCAGTGGTGGGGCTGACACTTGATGCCACTGCAATCATCCTTCCTTTTCCACAGATTTATGAGCAGCCAAAGCCTTTGGAGATCGTGCTATTTCCCTCCAAAGGATAATTTCTCCCTTTCAGAATAATCCCCTCTTCCTTCAGTGCAGATAATCTACACCATTTACCATAAGCCAGTTATGCTGGCTGAGGGGCAAGCATCGCACTGGGCACTGAGCTGGCTTTGCAGGAAATTTCAGGCTCAGCAGAACCTCCAGCCTTTGGTTTATAGACCTCTTGCAGACCCCATGGAAGACTTCCAAGAGGCCTGTGAAGGGCAAGTAAGAAAAACAAGTCTATCACCAGTCTGCTTAAATTTCTAATCAGGGGTCTATGTCTTTATGGGAAAAGCATTGGCATTGTGGTCTTAAAAAAAAAACCCAAATCAAAACACTGCCCTCCTCTCCCCCCATCCCGAAGTGGCTGATTACTATTGCCCAAGCCACAAGTTCAAATCCTCCAGCTGAAAATAGCCTCCAAACACAACAGTGTGAGAGGAAACACAGTCTGTTTGAATTGCATCCTGTTTGCCTCACCCTCAGACAGAAAAGAAATCATTTATTATCTCCTAGAAAGGCCCTCTCCCAGTAGCTGTGCTTGTATGGAGTATCAGAAGTATTCAGACCATTAAACTACTCGCAGACTGCACTGATTTAGGATTTTGGTTTTGTTTTGTTTTTTTTCTGGGAAGACAGGGTGAGAAAAGTGGTGAGCAGACACCTAGAGACTGGCACCATTCTGAAACTAACTCAAAATATTGTATAGATTATATATCACTAAAGTCTTGCATTCCCATGCCAGCAGTACCTTGCTGGTAAAACCCAACCAAAACAACCCCAAACTCTTTCTCTCCACATATGCTGGATTTAGCATTCCCATTTATGGGCTAAGTACTACCAGCAGTTAAAGACTAAAAATTTTAGCAAGTGTTTTACATAGCACTTTGGGTGAGCACAGTCCTGTTGGTGGGAAACAGCATCAGCTCTACCTGTTTTGACATTGTTTCTGGAAACAGCACTAGCGGGTTAGCGATGGTCCCTCCCTAGACAATTCAGCTGCACGATAAATAAAGAACAGCTGATCCTGCCATGTCACCATCTCCTGTGGTAAGAGGCTTCCTGGGTACCTAGTGGGAGTTCTGCTAAGCTTTTAAGCCCATTGGAAACGTGGGGAACAGTCTGTAGCTCCAAAGCCAAGAGGCTCGAAGTAATAATCCGATTTCAAAGCTCCTCCTCCTCTCCAGCCAAAGGCAGCAAGGGAGGATGAGATCAGACTGTAGATGCTCTTCATTTTAGGTCTGGCCATTGCACTCATCTGCTCAGCATGAGCACTGGGAAGGGGAAGGATAAGTGCCAAAATCTGGAATGGATTGCTCAGCTAAAGTTTCTGCAAGGATTTCAAAACTTACTGGGAAAATAATTTTTTTAAAGGGAATTTTCACTGGTTTTGATACAGCTGGACTGGTCTATCTAAGCAACATGCACTTTTGTAGTTCATGCACTGGCCAAAACTCTTGGGGGATTTACTCCCTGCCATCAGGCACTTCTGAGGCACCAGGGCATTCAAGCTATGCAGCTGGTTTGCACCTTCCCCAGAAAACTTCTCCTGTAACAGCAACCAGTGCTGCTCCCCTCTCCAGGATGTTATTAGCTGCCAGGTGATATGCAAGCCATGAAACAACTTATCTCCACAAGCCTGGAGATAGAAAGTCCAGATCATCCCTTAAGGAGTCAGGAGATTTCCTGGCATCCCTTCTGCCCCTCAAACCAAAACAACGACCTGGCTTTTGAATGGAAGAAGACAGGTACTTGCTCACCACTGCCTGAAAAAGTAAAATAAAATTCAGGTATAAATAGGCTGTAAAGCCTTGCTTTCCCCCTTCAATCTGATCTCCACAGCCAGCCATTCTTCTGCCTCTCCTTGGATGCTGTGCAGAGTGCAGCCCACAGAACACACACCACAAACAAACCCTGCCTGGGGCTCAGTGGGGACAGTGGCCTGGAATTGCTGCCAGCACTGAAAACTCTTCCTTGCTCCAGGTGGGACAAAAGGAAAGCCACCAAGGGAGAGGGAGCCAGCAGCCACTCACAGGTACCCCACGTTTCTGTCACTGTCGAGATGAAAGGTGGGTGAGTTCCACCACAGTGCAACAGCAAAATCCAAGTTCTAGCACCTTTTTTATTTTCCTACTAATTTAGCAAAGAAGGATTTGAAAAAGTATGAAATAGCTACCTACTGCTATCAACCCTGATGGATCAGCCAGGCAGCTACTCGAATGTGTGAGCTGCCTCTTTGCAACGGGCTTAGTCTCAAGCCTAAGAATAAGTTTTAAAAACACATGTCTATTCTGTGGCCTAACAGTTGCTAGAACTAGAGCTAATAGGTCTTTTCCATATTCTTAGATCCGTGTCTGCTCTCCTCTGGATTCCAAAAGCATAATCTTGCTTATCTATGAGACTTTCTGAACTTATTCCAAGCTTATGCAGTCCAGACATACTTCAATGCAAAAATTAATGGCCTTTATACAATTTAAAAAAAAATTATTACAACAAACACAGATGCTACCACCTTATTGAGATGTATATGCACTAAGGGATAGGCTTGAAATAGGAAATGGTGTTTCAAGCCATTTGAATATTGTAATGTGAGTCACACATAGCTGGCTTCCTAAGGCATGTCACTGCAGGATCCAATGTCAAAATAAATACAAGAAGTTATCTCTCCCAATTCACACTCTATCTTCAGCCCTGTCCAAAAAGATCTATATTTCACTGGACATTTGGGAAAGACCACCCTGCCATAGCTTTTAAAGACTGGCTGGGGTTCAGAGCCTCTACCCCAGTGGCTGCTACCTATTATACCTTCCCCATCTGGCATCCTGTGGAACACACAGTGCTGCCCTAATGAAAGTCCAAACAGGACCCAACAGTTACCTGGTGACTCAGACAACTGCTCTTGGGGCTAGGAGCAGCCTGGGAATTCCCTTTCTCTTCCCCAGAGCTGGGGAAAAGCAGAGGGGAGAAGGAGGTGCTCATAAAAACAAAGCAAAAAGCTGGCACTCCCAGGGTTTTGAGTCGGAGTAAGGGACAAAGTCTCATGAGCTGCTTCTTGCAACACACTGCAAGCAACTCAACATTCTCCCCATGGCCCGAGGTGGCCATGAACCACCATCCCCTTCCACTCCCATCTGGAAGGAGCTTGGCTCACACGTGTTTTTGCCAAGGGAAACAACACAGAGCCCTTTGCGTGCTTAGGAGACACGCTCTGCATTTCACTGCACATCTGGCAAGGCTGCTCCATAAAAAAGGTGATGGAGTGCTTGTGGCTCTCCTTCCAGAGCACGGGATAAAAATCTTCTTCAACACACACGCCATGTAGGAATTCTTCTCCAGCTTAATTTAAAGCTGTCTTTATAGCCAATAAATTTGCAGATTGCTACAAACACTTGGCTATTTACACAATAATAGTTATATCTGCCAGAAATGGCAAATGATTATTATGATGATGTTCATAAATGTTAATGCTAACTGCACTCTTAAAACACATATTATAAAAAGAAATGTAATTTGAGAGAAGGGCAGTAAACTATTGCCCAGACACAGAGGAAACCAGCTCTATTGCTATAATACTTACTCTACATACATTAGTTGGAGTACCTTTTTCTTCTAAATTTTCCTGACATCCAGAATATGAAGAAAAAAAAAATCCCAGACTTGCTTCATTATACTTAAAACCAAACAAAAAACCGACCCAAAAGTCTGTCACATCTCATAAACTGTAATAGCCAGTTTTGTTTCTGCAATTCAGTGCAGAACTGATGACACTGGATTACCCCAAAGATCCACACAAAACCCTTTGGTTGGATGATATAGCTGATCTGCCTGAAGTGGGGGGGAAAAGCTCAATAACCTTGTAATGAAGGAAATGTTGAGTGTTTCCTAGATGATGTAATAATGCCTAAGTGAAGTAAAGATTGTAAGCAAGATCGG
>VZTT01004359.1:60672-72080 GCA_013400855.1 Buphagus erythrorhynchus
AGCTGATCTGCCTGAAGTGGGGGGGAAAAGCTCATGATAACAGATAATTATATAACCAGCTTGTAAAAGTGTTATTAGTAGGGCATGGGATCAGGAAAGGCCTGGCTTTTATTCTCACTTCATGCATTCACAGTGATGAGAGCTAAATCTCTGTCCATCTCTCCCTCCTCCCCCACCCAAATGTTAGATAATTTTTAGCCAACCCTGTAAAATGCTTGCAATCCCTGAGTAAAAGCAAGGCTGAGGTTAATGTACTGCTATTTCTCTAACATTCAGATGCTGTGTTCCACCTTGATGACAGAAGAGAAAACTGGAAAAAACATTTCCTCTGCTGTTTAGATACGGTAGCTTGAGGACTCAGGGGCAAACTCCAAAGTTCAACATTTTAGTTTGAAAGGACATTTCCAGTCATTGGCTACTGGAATTCAGATCTTGAGATCCTGACTAAGTGATAAAATGCAGTAAAAAAAAAAGCTTTGCCACAAGGTTTCTCTTTTTTTCAAGGAAGCAAAGGGAACATTAGACATTCTATTCATTAAAATGTATAGCAGAGCAAAAACCCCACCATGGACCTTGTTCTCAGTTATCCACAGCTGGCTGTCTCTGGAAATCTTTCCTCAGGAGTAAATTTTGCTCCTCCCTTCTCAGGAACAACAGAGCCGAATCCAACCAGGAGAAAAATTAAACTGGTGGCAACGAACCTTGAAGGTCTGACAGTGACCTGCAGCACCAAGGTCTCTGAAACTGCTTTCATTTGCCAGAACATAAATTAGATTCCTCACTAGGTATGGCACCGGGGTTAATGGGAGCTTTATAAAGCCTTCTTTGAACATACAGATTATCCTTTTCAAAAAAGTGGTTTAAAGTACAGTACTGTGAGCTGGGAAACCTATTCCCAGCTCTGCCAGGCTGGGAGACTTCAGGGAAGCCACTTGACTATTCTGTGTTCTTTCTCAATGTGCACAGCAGAGACAAATACCTAAATCTCCCATGAGGCTGATATTTGTAAGACAAGGAGAACCAGATTAACTCTTCACAGACCCCTCCAAGCAGATGATGTTCAGCCATGCCATACAAGCAGAGCTGCTCAAACTTCTCCAAACAGAGGGTCCCACAGATACCAGAAAAGGACACCTGCACTGGGCACCTCGTATGGGCAAGAATCCTGAGTCACAATGTTACCAACTACATTTGTTTTCAGCAGTGAAGGAAATGTTTTATCCTATCCAGCATTACTGTCCAGAGGAGGTGCTCAAAAGGAGCAAAACTGAGAAATTAGGAAAAATTCAAGTTTAGGAAAAGCCATGCTGCTGTCTGGACAACTCAACAAACAGCTTTCCTCTGCAGGATCTGATTTCACTGCAAGAATGTTAAAAACATCTTCAAATGACAACAAAATAAATTCAATTAAAAGAATAATGAAGCATTTCAAAAGTACAATACAAAGAAATACCAAAAGTGTGAGATGACACAGAACATTCAGTGCTGAGAGCAAGGATCACTACTTTGCTTCCTAACAAATTCATCCTAGGCATCTCCACTGTGAAAACCAATACTGGCTTAGAATCTCCTTTCAGAAGATGCCTGCCATCCCTCCCAAACTGTCATAGTTACATACTCCTCATATTTCAGTGTCCCTATAGTAGTCCCCTTCAAACTTTTAAATAAAATGCATACAAAATATTTGAGCATAAAACAAAGCTATCATTTCCAAAGTTCCTTAAAAGAAAGCGTGAAGAGCCTTACTTGTGCTCTGCACTGCAACATTTCAGACTTACATCTTCCAAGACTGAGCACAGCTCTTTTCTGCACACCCCTGCTCTTAGGTCAATGCATTCACATGCTGCTTCTGTTTGAAAAATCTACTTGCCCATGAGTTCAGGTGGCTCTGACCTGGTCACTCCCAAGGAACTCAGTCCCACTGTGTTGATGTCTGGCAACATTTCCTCTGACTCAGCCTTGTTAATATAATAAAGCTTCAGTAAGAGGAACTCCAAAGACTGTTTCCCAAGTCATTCCCTTCTAGCATGCAGAAATCTCAGGAAGTCGTTTGAACTCAATAACCTCCACACCATTTCCACACAGTCAAAATAGAACAAGAAAAGGCAAACAAAACAAAAAAATCCACATCTTACTCTGCAGCCTACAAAATTTACTCATTCCAGAGTTTCTTGCATAGAAGACAGTTAAGCAACCACAACAAAGCAACATCACTTCCTTTTCCTCCAAAATAAATTTTTTGTGTTGAAAACGTCCACCTATTCATTTGCTCTGAGCAGCTTTAGTCAACACAGGAGCACATCCACAGCCAGCAGTCAAGGAACAGCATTCAGGACTATCTTGGTATTGATTTCCAGCTGGTGTCCAAAGTTAGGAATTTCCTTCCCCCCTCTTCCCCAGCTGCCCATTGATCCAAGAAAGAAAGAAAAAAAAATCCAAAAATGTTCCGACTCACTTTTGTATAAACTGATATATCTTAATTATTTTTCAAAAAAAACCAAATGATATTTTCCTAACAGCACTTGCAAAAGAGCTAGAGCAGTGTGATCCATTGCTATTCATTCCTTTGGACACAGATCCAATCTTTCAGTCACTCTGTGGTGCTTATTGGCTTTATGGAAGGTAGAGCAGCAAGGAGCACTAAAGGATTAATTCTCACAATAGTGGGAAGCTCTTGGGGGGGTGAGTGGGGGAGAAGGGAGAAAGATGAGTGTGTAGGCTGCATCCCTGGTCTCTGGACTTCCTTGCTGTGATTGCACCTTCTGCCTAAAGTTACCTTAAAAGGGAGCTAGCATGGAAATAGTGCCCCAGTGACTTAAAATGTAAAAAGCATTACAGGAATTTTGCTTTAAACCTGCAAAGACTACGAGAAGGGGTTATATGTGAGATAACTCATGGCAGAGCTCAGCAGGGAAGAGAATAGCTAAGGCACAAACAGTTCATACTCTGTTGTGAGTCACACAGCAGCTGAACAGATTTATGATTCAGATGTTTTAGTGTTGGTTATCAGCGATTAGCTCCAACTGTTAGAAAAACAGAGAGAAAGAGAAAGATTAAGCTTTTGTCTGCTCCAGCCCTCATCCTTCCTTTGCCTGGCAGCAGGGGTTGCTGATTGTTTCTGTCCCTTTTTTAACATCAGAATGGCTCTGAGCCACACTCACTGCAGAAGCAGATCACACTGCCAATATCGCCATCAACATCAGATTCAGCAGTAATCACTGAAGTGTGACATCATTTGTTCAGGCATACATGCAAGTGTATTTCTGAAATTTGGTTATAGGGCAACTTTTAAGTGTGGGCTTTTTTCCAACCATAGAAACCATTTGGGACACAGAAAGGGCTGACAAAGAAGGACTGGTTTTGCTAACTTTAACTTCAAACTCTGTATGAGCCTGGTAATATACCCATAAGAAGACTTCATGCATCCTTAAAGCATTTAACCTCACAACACCCATGTGGGCTTCTCACAGACAAGCCAAGTGATTTGCCCAAGATCACACAGGAAGCCAAATGCAGAGCACTAAAACTGAGCACAACAACTCTCAGACTAGACCTCTGGCCATTGCAGCATTAATCAATTTCTAATTTAGTTTAATTGAACTCAATGCTCAACTAACAGATTTCTGCCAACCCACTATTACGTGTGCAGCTCTACATTAGAGATCTGGGCTTTTCTGTGAATCACATCTTTATGTGTAAATGTAATGATGCAGCCTAAAGGACAGAGTTTTCCTCAGCACCTCCACAGCTGGAGGACCTGAAATGCTGCTGGGATTCAAAATCACACTGCAGCTAAACTCTGTGGCTATGGAGGAGAGGAGAAGGAGGACACTGTTCCTTGATCACTGCATCCACAGGGTGATGTATATCCCTGCCACAGACCAAGGTCCAGAGATCCTTATGGGAGCAACTGGACACAACACCCAACTTTTCAAATGCTCACAGCCCATCACAACTGAAGAGGATCTCTTAGGGCAGAGAGAGGGAATCAGGGTAATTTAATCATCTGCAATGTTGATACACCAACTGTGGGTTATACTGCTGTAAAAACAGAGTTCCTCCTCAATACCTTGGCCATGGTTAAAGCTCACAGCAACATTAGGACTTGCACCTGATGGCAGATTCCTCTCTTACAGCCAGCACCACTAATCCAAGACAACTCTGGACAAATGCTTACGTGCTGACCCAGTGTTCAGCATAAGCAGCAAACACGATGCTCTTGGTGTGTCTCCAAGCTCCCACGTGCATGTTCCCTGATCACAGAGTCTGTCTGTGTGCAACCCAACATGTCAGGGAGACAAACAGGCTGCACATCTGCACATCACTGCCACAGCGGGCCCAACACAGAAAACGAGCATCAGGCTCATTAGGCAGAAGTTACACAGATCATGGGAGTGATTTCTATCCAAAAGTTCCCAGATAGAAATAGAGAAGGCCCCAGACTTTCCTGGACTGCTTCTTAAAATCAGAGCTGCTTTCCTTGAGATGCTGTGCACGGTGCGTGCAGATTAAGCTCCATTAGCATGAGACACTTTTGAACAGTAGAAACTAGAACTAAACTTGGAATTAACTGGACTGCTACAAAATTGCACCTTAATGCCCACAGAAACCAGATTAGAAGACAGATGGTGAAGAGGAAAGAAGAAAAAAGAAGAGTGGATTGGATATACATATGTGGATTTACATTCTGTGAGCTTGGCACACATCTTAGAGACATTTTTTATTTCCAGCATAATAGAAAGTTGCCTGACAGTGCTGGTAGACTAGATAAGGGGGAAAAAAAGAGCAGATGCTTTTGAAGGGCTTTGTAGTATGACTCTTTGACAGAAATTTAGAGATCAAGGTGGGGAGGAGCACTGGAGGAAAAAAGCCCTTTCAGATATGGTGGAAGCATAAAAAAGCAGAAAAAATAGGAAAAGGAAAATTCAGGTGAAGTAAGAGTAACTGTCAGGGTCCAGATCACAAACAAGAATGCAAGAAGCAGAGATGCAGCTTGGGCAGCAGTGTGCAGAACCCTGAAAGTAGAAGCAATATAGTGGAAGCTGTCAAAAATGAAATAATAGTAGTAGGCATATAATGCTGAGGAAAGGAACATAAAACATCAATACATCTCTGTATGAATGCAG
This sequence comes from Buphagus erythrorhynchus, assembly GCA_013400855.1. NCBI lineage: Eukaryota > Metazoa > Chordata > Aves > Passeriformes > Sturnidae > Buphagus > Buphagus erythrorhynchus. The sequence goes on from VZTT01004359.1 coordinate 65,799, forward strand.
AGTGAATCTACAGCACATGCACTGCACACAGTTCTGGACCCCGGATTTGGGGAAAAAGAAGACACAGGAGAACTGAAAAGCTGGAGGAGGACAACAGCAGTGATTAAATGCATGAAACAGCTTCTGTGGGAAAAACAACTATGCAAAACAATAAAAAGCCAGAAATGGCATGGAGAATGAATGAGTGCTTGTAGTCCCTTCTGAAAAAAGAATGGACAGACAGCAAATTAAATTATCAGGACAGAAACAAGAAAAAGGAGACACTTCCTTGCACAAGCAATAATTCTTCTGTCTCTTGGCCATGGAATATTATGGATGCTATAAGAGTACATGGGTTCACAGAAGAAAGGCAAGTTAACATTGGGGGGGGACTCTATCAACAGCTGTTAAGTACAAAATGAAGTTTTTGAGCTGCAAATGAGCCAGAGACTGGTAGCACAGTCTAGGGAAGTATTGCTCGATTGCCCTGAACTGACACTCTTCCCTGGGTATCTGCTGTACAACAAGAGACAGGATGCTGGGCTAGGGGGACCTTTGATCTAACCCTGTACATCCATTTTTGTGTACAAGGCAGAAAAGGGTTTCTATTCCATGCTGAATCAGGTTGGGGATACTAAAATCAGGAAAGAACGTGACTTAGATGCTAAATGCAGAAAATACTAGTTGCCTAGAGTTGAATGTCATAGAGGAAGGAAAATGAGAGGGTCCTAAAAAAAATAATAAAATCTTGTTACAGCATTAAAACGGAGGACAGAGATTAAACTTTTGATGGCAAGTATGTGCATGAATACAGAAAGCTGCATTTCAGATGTGGAAGGGAATAGAGACTTGATTTCACATGACTTGAGATGCAAGAAGGGAGGCAAAAAAGAGGGGATAAAAGAACAGTATTGAAGAAGACTCCCAACACGTAAAAACTCCACTCTCCTCCAGTGCCTCAAGCTATAAGGAGAGTCTAGAGAAAAGAGATGAAAAATGCAGTTTGACCCGCTGGTTCGACTCCAACAGATGAATTTGAGATGAGGCAGTGGAGATGATCACATAATCAAGGTACTGGACAGACACATGGAGATCAGAGTTCATCCCCCCGCTGTGCCACAGACTTCCTTCATGATGGTGGGCATTTCACTTCATTGCTCCACAAAAACTAGAAAGTATTTTCTTAAAGCACAGGAAAGCTGTGAGGCTGAATCCTTTAAACATCCAGGATGCACTGTGGGGCCTGAAGAAGCACAGTTAGGACAGCAAATACCCAGCACTCCCAGCGTGGGATGAAAACACAGCAGCGGGGACAGGGGAAAGGATTCCATCGCAGGAAATCAGCTCAGGGAAATTAAACCCAAGAAGGGTTTAATCCTGTGAAGGGAACAGATTTCAAAGCCAAATTCAAAATATAAGATGCAGGAAGTGTGCTTAAGGAGCTGGCAAGTTTGCAATGCCTCTGAAGGACAATGCTGCAAACTATAGGAAGGAATCAGCCTGACACTAACGGGTGGGAGATAAATGGGATAATTTGGTACAATGTACCAAGTACTGCAGTGTCTGTCTACATCCAAGATGCACTTGAGTATTCAGAAATAAAGAAACAATGCTTAGCTCTACAAGAACAGCAGTACAAGCTGTTTGGATCCTCTGCTTTAGTCTTAAATGCTTAATATACACTAATACCTTTAAAACTTATCTAATGGTAAATTTGAAATTACTCTAACCAGTAAGAGCTGAAGCTTTCCCTGACTTTTAATCAATCACTTAGATTATACTTAGAAACTCCCAAACCAAATATTTGCCAAGAGGTGTAAAACAACTCCCAGACTGAACTGGCAGAAAACACAGAAGAGCCCAGAATAGACCTTACTGATAGGATAAATTGAGCCTTGACATGTGTGGAGCCCATCTGCGAGCAATGAGGAGTACGCGCTTCATTTCTGTTTATTCCCTTCACTCTGGATGAAATTTCATGGGTAACTTTATAGCAGCACTGCCCAGCTCCTCCACCTGCATGACCCCCGTGTGCTCACAGCCCTGGGCACCACTGATGGTCAGGCTACAGGGAGGTTTTAGGGTTTTTTTAATCCTAAACCTGATTTATCTGGCTGAGTTTTCTTTGCTGTGTTATTTTGCAGTGGATCAGCCTTTCTCTGCCCATCTCACAGTGCCCCTGGCTGCTGCCAAGCACCTGCCACAGCCTGACCACAGACCTGAGTGCCCAGGGGACTGTGAGGTGCTGAGATGGGCCACAGAGAACCTAAAGATTGGAAACAAACCAGAGCCACTGGCTAACTGCAATAAATCAGGTTTAGGTGTTAAGCATCTCACTTAAGACAATGGAATACTAAACTTTGTCATCAGTCCAATTTTTTAAAAGTTGCAGTGCATTTTTTAACTCAATTTTTAACTCAAATTTTTAACCAAAAGCACTTTAATACAGGTCAAAAGAAACAGTTCATTCTGCAAACAGGAAGAAACAATTATGATTTTGTAACTTAAAACATTAAAACAAATTCAAGCAAATGTACATTAAAGCCATAAATTGCTCAGACATATACAGAAGAAAATACTGACTTGAATGTAAAGACTTAATCTGGCTAAAAAACTCTGGATTGCAGCAAGATCCAGAAATAATCCAATTTTAACCAACATAAAAGGCAAAAATCATTAAAATCACACTCAAATGATGCTCTAGTGCTTGCTTGTTTGAATTAAAAAGTTAAAAACTCTAGTTTTAATGGAGCTGGTTAAGCTTCCCAGAAGTCTGAGGGTAAGGGATTGTCAAGATACTTGGAAGAGCTCTTCAAAGAACATCTCCAGAGCAAGAGGCTGGGCTGGCTACACCAAACAGGTTGGTATAGGAGAGGTATAGGAGAGGTACAGAAGGCATCAAGAGCACAGCCCTGCAGGGGCCCTTAGCGAGTGCTGGTAACGAGCAGTTCAAGAGCAGGCGCTGTAAAAACCCAGGGCAGCCTGCCACTGATGCCTGGAGTCACATAAAATTAATTTAAATTGGAAACAAACTGGCCCAGGTAGCGCTCACCCGAGTTTCAAACGATGTGAAGAGCTAAGCAGCACATTATGCATTTTGCTGGCAGCTTGATCATTAAAATTAAATAGGAAGTGGCAAAGCTGCAGGGCAGGTGAGACTGTGGATTTGTGTATAAAAAGCAACAGTGAACTTGGGAATTACAGACACTTGTAAACCTTACTTTAGTACCTGGTAAAATGGCTCAACTGGGTAGTTATGAAAGTTAGATTAATGCCATACAGCAGGCCCAGATTAGCATGGTATTTCCATAAGAAAAATGGGCATATCTGTATTTTCTCTAAGGAGTGCCAGGACAGTGGTTAAAGAAAAATTGGTAGATATAATTAATTTGAATTTTCAAACAGCCTTTGGTAATATTAATCACCACAGTCTATTAGGGAAACTAGTCATGGGGTGAGAGGTAAACATCTGTCAATAGATTAAAGCTAATTTAGGAAAAACGAACAGCATGAATAAATAGCCAGTTTTCAAGAAGGTTAATGGGGGAAGTCCCAGGGGTAGATACTATGATCAACATTTAATATATTAAATGATCTGGAAAGAGGCATATACAATGTGAAATAGGGGGAAGAAATTGTTCATGATACTGCTCTATAAATTAAATAAAAGCAGCAGGAACTAATAGTATGAATCTGAAGCATCCACCCAAGTTACAGCAAATAAATGTTACTGCACACAAGTGCAAGGTTATGCAAATTGGAAAGGAGAGTTTGAACTAATAGTAGACACGGATGGGTTTCACATTAATTGTAACCATTTGGAGAAAGATCTAAGTGGTCTTGTGGACAGCACAGGGAAAACATCTGCTTAGTTTCCAGTCATCGTCAAAACCACAAACCAGATGTGGAGCTTTGTATTAGAGCAAGATAAAGAATAATATGGAAAACACAGTTTTTCTCTCGAACATTGAGTTCAACCTGTTTGCCTTTGCAACAAAACAAAACCTCAGAAACTTATTGAAAGTCCAGAAGGAACTGACAGAAATTTACAGCCCCAGAAAGACGCTCATCTAAAAACGCAGTTACAAAACACACACATTACAAAACTCAAGACTCACTGAACCCTTGTTAGTATGACTTTGGATGGCCTACAGTCCATTAAAAAGTCTGCTGAATAGGAACTCTAATGATTTTCAAATTTCTGGGCTACGTTCAAGGGGCAGTAAGTTAGAGGTGAAACAATCCAAACATATGATAACATAAAACAGGCAGAGAAAGCCATCTGGATGCACTTATTCTCCATTCCCACCCTCTTTTTCTCCCAATAGGACAGGAGCAAGGAGTCATTCAACTAAATAAAAAACAATAGATTTAAAAGTGATGAAAGAAAATATTGCTGCACCCACGCTTACAAAAGTAACTCACAGAACTCTTCTCTGTGAGGTATTTATTGAAGCAATAATACTAATGAGATTAAAAACCACAAAACATCAACAGTGTCAGCAATTGGAGTCGAGAATTCCGCAGTTTTCCCACTTGTAGGATTTTACTCTTTCTTCCAAGGTATCTAATATTAGGCATGACTCAGGACTAGAAACGAGAACAAGCCTCATCCAGAAGCTGCTCAGAGGGTTCACCCTGAGGAGGTGGATGGTTTGTACATTAAAGTAGGTCAAAATGAAAGAGGAAGGAAACTAGGAAGACATGATTTTAACTTCATTGTGTGAGTTCCATTCAAGGAAAAGATGCTTTAAGTCACCACAAGAACAGCAGGAAAAAGTTGCTGAGAAACAGGGCTTTTCATCTTCAAAACATCCAGTCTTCTGTGGAAAGTGGTAGGAGCCAGTATCAACTCTGCAGCTGCTATCACCAACTCTTCCATCCAAACCAAAGGGGAGACTTGTTTTGCATGTCTTCCCAACACCTTCCTATCCATTCAGTTTAGAGCAAGGACTGAAAAGCAGAATAGCTGCTGCTGAATTGCAATGTGCACAGACCAAACCTGGAGTGGACACTGTTGTGATGTTAAAGACGAGGAGGGCTGCACTTCTGCTCTGGAGGTCATGTACCATGGCCCACTTCAGGCAAAGAGAAAGGTGGGTGTGAGATTACCAACCTGATGGCCATCCACTATCGGTGTAAAAAAACAGTATTTAATGAGATGTCAACCTTTTCTCCCTGTTGGTGAGGGAAAACACCTCCATCAAAAACCAGCCTCTGAGCACAGCTGGCTGGCTTCCAGAGCACTGACATGCACAGCAGAACCATTGTACATGTGCCATCTAATTCCTTCTTAGACTTTCCAATAAATCCCAAGGTACTTGTTCAGTACCTAGCCTGAATCTGCCAAAAGAATACACATCTCAAGTGTCCCTATTCTCCTACTTTTTCAAATAATCCTAGTATTGGCTACGGAGATGAACCCATGATACTAACCATCCCCTGCTTTCCAAGCCACTTTATTGGGGATAAAATTCAGAGACACAAAAGGCATACAAAATTCTATTTCTAATCTAGGACTATTTGGAGGCTACTCTCTGCCAGACACAATGTATTTGTCTTGTTTAAGTGTTTCAAAAGCAGAACTTCCTATTCCTGCTTAGGAATACTTATTCGTGTTTAGAATTATTTTTGTTCTCCTTTCTCCTATTATTTCAATCATCCAATTGCATTGTCTCTCTTGGTGTCTCTGTTCTATAGATGCAGGTAAGTATCCAGTATATTCAGGCCTTTCCATATTTCTTTCCAATAGGATCATTCTCATGCTGTTATACTGGTTGATACTCTGTGACTTCCCCACAATTTTATAAATCTTTTTTGTACCAAGATATCCAGAAACAAAGTAACACAAAAGGGCAGGGGCTACATTTAAGAACAAAAACATCAAACTTGTTTACAAGCTCTCTCGATCAATCCAGAGATCTGCTTTACTCCGTAAAACAACACAAACACGACCCACTGGATTCACAGTGTTTTTAAAATTATAATAAATACTGGGTGCAATTTGGTTCTCTGAGCTGGGAATATACTTGGATCACATTCTCTAAGTATCTTCAAGAAAGAAAGGTTCAAGCAAATATGAAATACTAGTTTTGGCTAAAAGTCACAAGACATGGCACACTTGTTCTCACATCCTGAATGTTCCCAACAACTAGCTCTGGTTTATATTATTTATGTCCACATGTGATAGCACAAACTTTCCAACTTGAATTTCTTTAATCCCTCTCTAGGTTCTTGTCCTTTTGAGTAATACCCCTTCAGCATTTTTTTACTTCAATGAATTAATACACTGCCTACTTCTTT
>VZTT01004359.1:72167-99027 GCA_013400855.1 Buphagus erythrorhynchus
TAAGTTAGTTACAGGCTTGTCAATGGGAGGGAGGGAGGGAGGGAGGAGCTGAGGAGGTTTGATTATTGCTTTTATGGTTCTCAGTATAAATTAAGAGGCACAATTGAGATAAATCAGGTGTTTTCTAATAGCTAAGTTATAATCATGTGTTATCTATGTTGAGTGACACCACTTAATACAACATCATATTAGCAGCACTTAAATTTCTCAAGCAAAGCAGGAAGCCTAAAATTAAAGAAAAGGCTAAAAGTCAAGTGAACTTCCATCTGAAGAATTACTCTACATATTTACATGCAGTTAATAAGCACGAGGTCTCATTTTAAGTCCATTTTCAAAGGCCCCGTGTTTTGGGCACACCAGAGGAAGCAGTTGGCTGATGAGGGCAGGTTATTGGAAGACAGGACTCACACAGACAAATTTTCTGGAAGCACATGAAGTGTCTGGAGCTCATCCACGAACACCACACCGTGGGAGCCCTGCAGACCACGTCATGTGCCAGCAGGACAGTGGTGGAGCAGCCTGGTTTCATTTCCTTCCCCACCATCCCTCTCTTGTGAGCCCAGCTCTGTGTACCACCAGAATACCTGGTCTTGATTCTGCTCTCTGCTGGCAAAAAAAAAAAGACACAGGAAAGGGACTCCAAAGGATCAGTCACATCTCTACATGCTGTTAGCATTTCCTTAGCAAAACTGGGATGCCTCACATCTTGGCTAAAGCACAACAGATGAATATATCCAAGGTGCATGGAGCCCAACATCCTGCCCCAGACAGGGGCTAGCAGCAAATGCTTGGCGGGTGTGTAAGAATGGTGCAAGCATACCATAAGGCTTCCCCCCTACCAGCTTCCAGCAAGCTGTGGCTTAATACTTCCTGTGCCAGAGATTGTATCTTTGTGCTTAATTGCCCTCGATGAACTTAGCTTCCATGAATTTGTTTAATTGCTTTTTGAACCTATCTCAACTTCTGGCATCCACAACATCCTGTGGCAATGAATTCCAGTTTAATTATGTCTTGCATGAAAAAATGCTTCCCTTTTGTGAAGGAAATTACTTCCTTTAAAAAAAAAGAAAACACCAAAAAAGCCTCCCCCAAAACCATCAACCAACAACTATCACTATGTAAGACTCCAAGTTCTGGTAGTTTTGTAAGGGCTTTAGAAGAAACCATTGCATTCAGTTGTCCCCTCTGGCCTTCTGCAAAGGTTACTCCCCAGACTATTAGACAAGGGTGCTGGGGAAAAAGGTGGAGTTCTACATCATAATGGTGGATGATGGTCTAAACGAGTTGGCAACTTGTCCCAAGTTGAAAAACAATGTCTGCCTGGTTCCTGACTGTTGTATACACTTGCAAAAATCCACTGTTTCGGGACAGGATTTGTTCCCTGCTACCGTTTCAGAAAGGATCTTGTATTCTAAAAAGTATCCTGTGTTACACTTGCATAACTTTAGGTGCTGCAACCCAATGCAAGTGATCATAAAGAACACAATTTTTTACCTTGCTTGTATAATTATTTTTTGTGGGTTTAGTGGCTATTTATTCTCACTGTTTGAGGTCCACAAGAAATAAACCAAAGTACAGAAAAAGAATGCAGAGATAATATTAATATTCTATGAAGCCTCTTTCTACTCTCCCCTCCTTTCTCAACAATCCAAATAGCAAAAAGAGTCTTTCTATGCATTGGGTTTTTCTGACACAGGGCAACTTTGGCAAACTGTACGTGCTGCTTTTCAAAAGTGAAATCCAAGGGGGTTACCAGGGCTGACAGTGATCTCTGTAACAAACCAAAGCACTGCTCGCCTTTGCATTGCCAAGAGGGAAGCAGGCACAGCCATCCACAGTTCCTCCTCACTGCCAGGTAAAGCATTAACAGGGCTGACTAATTCCCTATCTCCTCTCCTCCTAATCTCTGCAGCCCTGCTTGAACCAGGGCACTCCACATTATAAATAGGTCTGCTTAACTGAGCTGAACAGCATCTCGCTTGACCCAAAATGAATGCCAGTGGCTACTACCCTGCAGTAACACGCTCCAGGTGCTGGATTCTGGCAGGGGCTGCTCACACCAGCACTTCCAGGTGCTCCTTTCACAGCTTTCACACCACAACTGGAGACGTTAAAAAATTATTTTCCGACAAACCATGGGGTAATTTGGTAATTTTCTGGAAACACAAAAGGAGGTCCTAGATGGTTTTGAAGACTCAGGTGTTTTAGCCTTTAGTGCACAGTCAGAGGGTCAGCAGCCTAAAGGAACACAACGCTTCCACAGCAGGCAAGTCACCTTACCCTGTGCCAAGGCACTTGCTAAGCTCTTCAAAGACCTTAGGGCAGGAGCATAGAGGAGAAGGGGAAGGGCAATTCCCAGGAGATCAAATTCTCCTGTGAGGACAGGAAGCTGACAGCTGGCAAGCACTGCCCTCCACATGTTTCAGAACTCTCCTCCTCGCGTTTTACCTATTTTTGTCATCATTTATTGCTGATGTGCCCCAAGAATGAGGCTTGGGGCCAACTTCTCTGGATGGGTGACAGCTACCAAAACAATAACAAAGCTCAGCATTCAGTTCTCCTGAAGCCAGGCCTTTCCTCTTCATCAGCTGAACACAGAAGTGCACTCAAACTCCATTTTATTTATTTATACACATAGCTGCACTCTCTATTCCTGGCAACTGGTGCTCATGACATAGTGGCCTGGGACACGCTGGAACAGGGCTCTGGGTCACCTTGCAAGTGGTGGCAGCAGCTGCCTCCTGGATCAAGCGTCTATTAACCAGCAGCTCGGGAGGGCTCTAAATTAAGTTCTCTGCTCCATTCCCACAGAGGGGGAGGGAGAAAAATACACCACCACCAGATCCTTATTTTCTTCCAGCAGGACTCCCTGAAGTTTCCCCAGTGCTCCCTCCTGTACTTGCCAGGACAAGCCATCCAGACCATGTAGGACCTCTCATTATTCCAGCTGCCACAACTTTCCACAAAATACACAGCCTGGTTTTGGTGGGTGGTGGTGGCACACCACTCCTCTGACAGCATAGATCCATCCTTGGACCATCTCTGCCTGCACAGTCCCTACAAACCCTGCTGGCAGAGTTTTGGGCACCAAGGGTGCTCGGACCCTATATCAGTCATTTAGGAGGGGAGACTGTATAAATAGCTCGTGTGCACAAACTGGAGGAGCAGCAGGGAAGGAGAGAGGAAGGGACAGAGGGAGGGGGAATCTGAAGTGTTGGGCCCCAGCTGTGAACTCCTCTTGTTTTTGTTTTAGGGTAATTAATGTTCCCTTGAATAGAGGCAGGGCACGGGCTCCTGTTTCTGCAGCTTTCAATGCTATCAGCAGCCCGGGCTGCACTGGGCTGGGAGCGGCTGGGGGAGGTTTGTATTTCCTGCCATCCCCAGTAAATGAGGTAATGTGAGCATGGGGGCTGGAGGCAGGGACAGCCAGGGGGACTCACCCGAGCCCCCCAAGCCCTGACAGCCTGCTCCCCAGAAACCTCTCCAGAGAGCCACCCAGCCCTTCCCACTCTGCCATATTTATTAATTTTGCTGCCAAGGCAGGGACCCTCACGCTCCCATCCCACCACCCCTTGGCCTGCTCCCCTCATGCCTGAATTAGATACATTCCCCCCGCACTCCCAGACGTCTCCATCCCCTCGTCCCCTGACAGAGCAATCATTTATCAAGTTGTTTCACGCGTTGTCGGGGAGGGGGGCCCCGGGGGACGGGGGTTTGTTTCGTCCCTTTGTTGGAGCTCCACAGGACCGTCCAGCTTAGTCTCCAGCCAACTGCTGAGAGTTGCCAGAGTCCGGGAGCAAATGTTAAAGGGGCTGCCTTTCATCTGCGGGCTGATCCTGCTGCCTTTTCATTTTATTCTTCCAGCTTCTGGGATGTTACTTGCTTACACACCCCCACACCCACCCCACTATCATTCTGCATGCATGTCTTTGAGGGAGCAGGAGCTTATTTTCCATGTGCTTGTCTCCTCTCCTTCCCTCAGCAGCTTCTCCTGTCACCAGTTCACTCAGCCTCTGGGAGTATTTTTTACCACTGGCCTTTTTCTCATTCTAGGATGTAAGATACCATAAACCAAACCTGGTTAGGGGCAAGTCCTGCTTGTGCAGCCCATCCCTTCCTCGCACACGCTTCAGTGTATTGCAAGCTTTTTATTCCCCATGTGCCTGGGAGATGAGTAACTACCTAGAGCACACCACCATCAAAACAGAGTAGTTAAAATCAAAGGGAAAAAGAAGCGACCGCTTGGCAAAAGAACTAAGTAACGCTAAAGAAAAAAAAAGAAACGTTTCGAGCACTCTCGTGCTTTAAGCACTTTTGTGTTCCCCACATGTAGGGCTGGAAGACAGAGGATCTGGTCTGTGTTGCAGGCTGCCCACAGTCATGCAAGCAGGCTTGTAGCACGTCACCTCACCCTTCTGCACCACACCTGCAAGACCAGGACCCTGCCTGGCTCCCAGGGGACCCTGCCTGGCTCCCCAGGGGACCCTGCCTGGCTCCCCATGGACCCTGCCTGGCTCCCCATGGACCCTGCCTGGCTCCCATGGACCCTGCCTGGCTCCCAGGGGACCCTGCCTGGCTCCCAGGGGACCCTGCCTGGCTCCCCAGGGGACCCTGCCTGGCTCCCACGGANCCTGCCTGGCTCCCAGGGGATCCTGCCTGTCTGCACCCACTAGCCAGCCATGGCCACTCTTAGGATTCCTGTGTGGAAGGAAATGTGGAAACACAGTGCATTAGAGATGTCTACCTGCACCCTAAAGTTCTTAGCTGCCAGTTTGGGAACAGCTGAATAACAGAGGAGAGCCCAAGGAGATGGGAATCCAAACACACTGCTTCCTTCATTTACCAAAGCCCATACGAAGTGCTTGCAAATCCTATGGCTGCATATATTTTTGTACAATTATAGTTAGTTACAGTTTGTTTTCTAGCAAGCTGCCAAGACTGTCCTCTGTGCTTATGTGTGACCATTTCCCAGCTATAGTTTATTGTAGTCCTTAGTTTAAAGGATGGACGGGGCTTAAGGGCAAAAACAAAGTAAAAAGAAAAAATCCCACTTGCTTAGCAGCTAAGTAACCATTGTAAATTCCACACATTTCACAGCACAGAGGGCAGAAGCTGCCTGAGATCTGATGTATTCCTCTCACCACCTTGCCTCCATAACTCTTCCTTGTGGAGGAGAGCTGGATTCATTTGCTTCCCAAGTCAATCAACAGAGTTCATGAGTCAGCCAAGGGAATGCTGAAAAGCAAGAGGGTAAGCTCCTGCCCCCACGAACTGATTACACTGCCTCTTAATTGTTCCCAGATTCCATTATCCCTGAAGAGACAGCAGGAGCAGCGGCAGCACCAGCCAGCTTGTTGACAACATCCACCCCATGCAGCCGACCTCATCAGACATACAGAAATTTGCATTTTTGCAATCATGGATCTGTTGCGACTACAATAGTTAGGTTATTAAAAAGAAAAAGTTAGGGCTTACAGATGTATATCAGAAAAATCATCTGTCTTCTGAGTCAGAGCTGCATATCCTACAGTTTTGAGTCTGCTAGTAATCACACAGTCAGAAAGCCATCTGATGCCAGGACACTTCAAACCAACAACCAGTAAGGCACTCTGCATATTGCTGATCCAGGCAATTCCCTCCATTCTCAGCTCTTCACTTCCAGTAGCCTCTGTACTCATTTTTTCCCCTGTTCCCTCCTGTCCTCCCCCAAATGAGGACAACAAAAGCTTTATTCCACTCTTCACTCACTGTTAAGTGGTGTATTTTGGGTTTTACATTGCTGCACAGCCTCACTTATTACTACTTCTTTCATGCATTCCATGCAGGCTGCTGACTGTCTGCAATGGCTCAGGTGACAGTGTGTGAAGGGGGAAATGCTACATTCAGGACTATAAAACCAACCTGAGGTCTGTCCCATTATTCAAACCCTTTACAATAGTAATAAAATGAGTAATCACATCTCCATTACACTTCATTCAGTACACGGGACTGTGAGACTAGGAAGTAAAGACAGCTGTTCAATATTGATTTTTATCCTTCTTATTCTTTATGTATCCCTCAGCTGTTCAATATTGATTTTTATCCTTCTTATTCTTTATGTATCCCTATGCCTAATTTGCTACATTGCTTCCGAGCCTGGCCACCAAATAAGCTATTAACTGCTTCACAGAACTTTTCTGTGGTGGCCTCCACACAGCATCTCAATCCAATAAGCATTAACTCTTCTCAATCTATTTACAAGTTAATGATTTTTAATCTGATTTGACAAATGAGAAATTGGTGGGGAAAAATTGATCAGCACCAGCAAAACGCACCTCTCTATTTAAGAGGTGCACCTCTATTTGAGATTGTCCCCACCACCCTCGAAAAGAATCCCACAAGCCTCATCCCTGGCATTTTTATGGCAGCATTTAAAACATAACAGAGACTTAATTGTTATTTTTTCTAGGGCTGGGAAAAGGTGGGTAGGCAGCAATATACCCCAGAGGCAGGGAAAGCAAGGAGGAGGGTGGTGCTCACCGAGGCCACCCAGAGAACCTGTGACAGAGGCTGGCTCTTCCCTGCAGCACTGCTCCCAATTCCAACTTCACCACCAAACTTTCAACACTTTCTAGAGCTGAAGTTTGGCAATACAGTTAAGATGCTTCAGGCTGAACCAGAAATGCCAGAGCAGTACTGACATAAACTCAACTCTGCCATTTTTAACACATCTCCCTGTTTTGGCTCCCTGTACTGGCCAATGCCCACGGCTGCTCTTCAGTTGGCTAATTCAGCAAATGAAAAACATGTCCTTGTCTGGATCATCTGCATGACCAGCTGCTGGGAATGGAGACACATGGAAGGAGCCAGGGCCCAAGCTGGAGCTCTGGAGCACAAATGGTGGGTGAAGGAGCCTTTGCACTCTGTGCTTCAGCTGATGCAGTAACTTATGCCAGTCTCCCTTGCCTTCATCAAAGCTCTTTCCCAGATCTCACAAGTTTGTGAAGCATTTTGTTTCCACAGCCAAGGAGAGGAACATCTCCTGAGCTGCTCTGGGGGAGAGCACCACCACCCAGCCAGGTAAATGAAGATTTCTTGTGAGAAATGAGGCGTAAGCAACTCACCCAGAGTCATAAGTCCACAAAAAATAAGTGCTGAAACTGAAAATGCAACTTAACATCAGTATGTTTCAGTTGGAAAAACCCATCCTTATTCCTCTATTCCTACTCCTATTCCACTCATTTTAGGGCTTTATTGTAAGGCAGACAACCAAAGTAATTTCAGTTGAAAAAGAGAAACAAATCAAAATCTCTCCAAAATTTAGCTTCTGAAACCCAGATCATTCCCTCTCCTCCCTGCACAGGCACAGCCCCACAAAGTTGAACTGGTGGATGAAAAGGAGCTGTCATCTCTTAGGGCAGAAGAGGGGAAAGCTGTGGACCTCACATCTGCCTTGCCTCTGGCTAGACAGAAACAGCACTACACTCCCATGTAACCAACAGACATCCTTTCTTCTCCTGTGGCAGCCTCCATCTCTCATATCCTGCCCACTTCCCAGCCTCTTCAGCAAACAAGGTGAGAACCACACAGCCAACAGCCTCCTTCAGTGCACAGCCTTGGCTTGTACTCTCAGCACCACCTAAGCTACAGAGCAAGCCCATGGAAAAAGCATACAACCCTGTAATTAAAACCCATCATCATCTACAGGTACAAGGCACTCAATTAAAGGTTGCAGTGTTTCCTGTCAAGTAACTGAATTTGTGATCATTTAGCATTGGTTTCAACACAAAAAAAACCCCAGTAATATACAACAAACTCCTCACTATCATGTCACAGTGGTGATTTGAAGCAGGCATGTTCTCTACTATCACCACCACTTGAGATCAAATCAAATTACATTAGCAGGCAATATTGGTCTTTGAAGGCAGCACTGCAGGACAGAAATGCTGAAAAGTGTGCAGGAACACCATCATTTTCTGGGCAGCCTTACCCAAAGGTAAGGCAATGGACAGTGGTTAAAAGTGTTTTTTTGTTTTTTTTTTTTCTTCAGAGCTAATATTTAGCTCTTCATCCACTTATATGGTTACAAGCTGGATTTTCATGGCATCAGTATTGCTCACAATTGCCCTGTTAGGAAGTTTGGGATTCTGCTTCCAGCTGGTGACATTTTCTATATTTACAACAGCACTGAGGGTACATTATGAACAATAATCAGGCATGCCAATACCTTCACTATTAAAATATAAGAGTCAAAAAGTGATGTTTAAGTTTGATATCTTGTCAGAGCTGGTGCACTCAGTTCCCCATCATCATCCATGGAGAAAAGAGGGGAACACCTTCAGAGTGATTCATGTCATTCTAAAATAGACTCCTCTCATCTCTCAAAGTTCAATTTCTTTCCACTGACAGTGATAAATGCCTGCATGATCAGTCTGACATGACAGTCCACTTTGAACATTAAATTATTCTTGCCCCTTTGCTCATCCCCACTGCTTATCCAAACTCCACACCATGGTATGGCTGGCACAACTATTTGCCAGGCCACTCTATAAGCCAGCTCATGAAACTAATCCAGGCAAAAAATAACTGGAGGGAATGGGAGTTGAGGTGTTTTAGGTTTTTTTATCCACTGTCCAGATCAGCTGCCTGACCTGTTTCAATGCAACCCCAGAAAGAGTTGCACTGGAACACCTGTGAAGGTGCTGATAGGGATTTAGAGACTAGATAATCACACAGATTTCAGGCATGTAGGAGTGGATGAAAACAAGCTATGTATTAAAAGACCAAAGGCCAGAACTCTTGGCTATCTGTTCTCAACAATAAAACAAATAAAAGTCTTCCTGTCTGGCCTAAGGCATTTCTCTCAAGGCAACAGCTGCTATTTTGTGTGGTGCTTACCCACAGGTCCCATTTGGAGTGCCTGCATAATGACTCCTGAAGGAAGGTATTCCTGCACAAGCAACAGCCATCCCTCAAAGGCAAACTATTCCCTACAGAATGAAAAAAAGGACTGGCAGTTTCCAACCCGGACTTATTGTCAGTCACAGTTCAAATGGAGTTTCAAAAAAATGCTAGCAAAAGGTGTATCATCCCTGCTTCAGAACTAAAAGCTCCCCCTTTGCCCAAGCTGAATTTCAGCAGTTTTATAGACCATGCATTGCTAAATAATCTCTTAACTCTTTTCACAATTCTGCTCTCTTCTGGGGGAATGGGAAAAGGGAAAGAAACAGAGAAAAGCATTCAGAGAATAGAAAAGAACAGAGAAATGATGCACTCTTCAGACCATGGTTAACCTGACCTCCTGTTGGTGACTGCCTGAATCCAACAAAGAGGTTGGATAAGAGACTTCCAGAGGTCCACTCTGACTGTACATTTTTGTGATTCTATATTGGGGTTTCCTTATCAGTCTTTTCTGAAATCAAGTCTTGACTGACTTTGCTCTCATAATGGTCCTTATTGGTCATTTACACCTTCAAGCTCTAAGCCTCTATTTGGCATCACCTCTCTGTTCACCTGCCTTCTCTCACTCCATTTTCCATGTATGACATAGCACAAAACCAGGTGCACAGCATGAACATTCAGGAAAAGCATCAAGCAAAGCCATGACACCAGGGAGGGACACCAGGGTGGCAATACTCCACCCCCCATGACCATAAGAATGTCAGGAGCAGGCACGTGGGGCTGGATTCATGTGTCTCTACGTATGCCAAGAGATTCACAACAAGTTATGGTTCAGTAATGTTCAACATACCTTGGACCTTTGGATGGAAGAGGGAGGCATTAATGTACCCTGTCTCCAAGCTTCTGCAGGTGCTACTCCCCATCCCACTTCTTACTGCACCCAGGAAAAAAATAGAAAAATACATCAGGGAAATCAGGATGGTTCTTTACTTCCCAGCTATAGGAGAAAGGGCAGCTGTGGAGAGGATTTCTCCTCTGGCTGCAGAGGAGCCAGTCACTCTCCTGCTGCAGATCTTGTCCCTGCTACAGGGGGAGGAATGGAGACCCTCACTTGTCCTCTCTCTGGGCAGAAATCCTGGACTACAAATAAGAGGTTCTATTTGGCAGCTGACTGTTGGCCCTATAGGAGGATGCTGCCCTAAATAATATCAAGTGTCTGCCTCTAAAGCAGGAAACAACACAGAAAAAAAACATCACCCAAGTAAGTACATGAGTTCCTCTGCTTCTAAGGAGCCCAGAAATATCCCCACACCATTCAGCATCTCTTCTCCATCCCCTGCCAAGCCACTGTGCCAGGCCAGGGCTCACAAGCAATGTGATAAGTTCTGTGCAGCACACCCAGCCAGCTCCTCAACATCCAGGCACATCCTCTCTGCTCAAGTGTGTAGAGAAAGCCCTGCTAATTTTTGTCAGTGGCAGTGGGGAAATAAGCACTCAAAAAAAAAGACAAGATGGGGGACTCGCAGAGCCCCCTGCCATTTGCTTGGCTCAGACACAACTTCAAGGACTGCTGTAATTGTCTAGAAATCAAACAAGTGGCTGATAGCACCAATTAACACCTTCCAGCATAACAATACCTTCATCTCATCTCTCCCCATTCTCTCAACAGCTTAACATACTGGCACCCTGAACGACTCCTCTTCCAGACAGCAGACAGAGTAATGTGCAGGGGAGTGAGGAAGGAAGGTGTATGCACAGTGTCTTAGCATAAGTGAAGCAGCACAAAGTACTGGCAGTTATAAAGTATATTAGAACAAAAGAAATCAGAACTTGACTTGAGGCACCTGAGAAGGTGGAACAAATCTAAAGAAATATCTTTTTACACAGACTCAGATCCCTTTTTGCTAATAGCTACAAGCTGAGAAGATTTTTTTAGAGTCTTCCAACAAAGAATGCAGTGCCATCTTTGCACATGGGGAAAAAAGCCATATGAACAATTTAATCAAACTGGGGGAACATTTCCAAAAGATCTTCACATTTTCTTCAGAATAAAGAAGCAATAAACACAAATAAGTTCTTATGCTTAAGCTACCTCCTCTTTAAGCTTCTTGTGTGAAGTAAGTTAGTTTGCAAGCTCAACCACATGCAAGAATCTTGCATTGCAGGAGCACCTAAGCCTGTTCCCATGCACTGAATTCTCAGCATATGGATTGGGTACTGCATGGAGCAGCAGCCAGTTCTGGTGGACAAACATAAAATAGCTCAAAGAAAAAATTTTGGTTTCAGAAGAGACACTATCTTCTGCAATTAAAACATGAGTCTGGAGTACATTGACTTGAACCCACTGGACTTGCTCTATATTTGCACTGGTGTGTCTCAGTACAGCACTATGCCTGACAGGGACAGGAAAGGGGCGTGGACTTCTCTTTTATTCAATACACTGTTTTACTAAAGTAACATGACTCTGGATTCTGAGATTCACAGGATTAAAGTAAAGCCAAGCTTCTGGACAGGCAACACCTATTAGAAAAAGTGAACACCTTCTGGTTGAGAGCTCTTAGGGGGTTATTTTATTTATTCCCCCAGAACTTGTGCTAACATTTAAAATAATAAAACAATTATCCTTGCCTGAAAAGAAGGCTAATTACCCTTCCCGGTGACACTGCCCATCTACCTTCAGACATGCTGGAGGGGTAGCTGCAGCTTGGGTGCATTCCCAACAGGGAGAAGCCTCGGGCTTTGCTCCTCATCCCAGCTAGGAAGGAAGGATGGCTGCTGGGAAAGGAGCAGTAATCCCAAACCGGCTGGACCAGGCTGGTTCCACCACTGCCCAAGGGCTTTGCCTCCAACATTGAAATGCTAATCTGACTTCGTAAACCCATAAACAAAAACAAAGAGGAGGACACAAGAGGTAAAAAGCCTCCCTGAACTCCATCCCCAAACCCAATCTCCAGCATTCAGGCTCTGTCTGATGGAGCATGATTTTGCCCACAGGAGTGAGTCCCACAAGCTCTGATATCAAAATTGCTCGAAGGGAGCATCTTTATGGTCAGATGCATTTAAATGGCCACTACCACCACACACTGGAATATCCTTTGTTTCAGACATCCTTGAAAACAGCTTTCTACAGCAGCAACAGGCCAGACACAGATGTGCCAGCCTTACTTACTGCCCTTTTACAACAGGACACCATCAAATATTAACAACACTAAAGCCTGACTGGCTTCTGTATCTGGGCTCCAGCTCGACCTGGCACTGTACCCACTCCCCCTGCCTCCCCCAAACCCACACTTTTAAGACCTATGCCTGCCCACAGCTCATGAAATGGGGGCAAGCACCTTCCCAGAGACCCTGGCTGGGAGTCCAGATGGGAATCACAGACCTGGCTCTGACCCAGGAAGGCACAGGGGAGTGCAGGAAGGATAGCAAAGGTTGGCTTATGGAGAGAGCAGATCCAAGGGCTTGGAAGTGGAGATGCTAAATCTCAAAGATCAGTAGGGACACAAAGACATCCCAAGGCTTGCTGGCTGTTCTCTCTGCTCTTGCTTCAAACCCTGCCAGCATACCCACATCTGTAGAGAGTCAGCACAGGGGGTCATGTCTCACCAGCGAATGCTCCCTGCCAGAAGGAGCACTGAAACCATCTAATTACCCTGAAAGCTGCCCTTTTGTTTCCCATCCTCCCTGTTTTCTTCTGTCTCCTGACCTGTTTTCGAAAGCATTTTGGACTGCCTGTCATGTGGAAGCCAGATTTTAAAGACAAAGCAGTGGCTTGAGATATTTATTCCTCTGCTGGCTCCAAGGACACTGCTGCTACAAACAATCTTCAGGTAAAAAGAGGACAGTCAGCAACATGGACCACGGGGAAGGGGAAAGTTGTTCTGCATGCCACAGCAATTCCTTACTGGGGTAGCTGAAGCCAGCCGTGGTTAACTTAGGCCAGAAGGTCCAAGGGCTCTTCTCTGCCAAGTTTAGCTCTGGATGACAGTGAAATGTGCTTAATTTGACAGTTTCATTTTAACATGTATGGGCAAAGTCTAGAAGGAGACAGGGGCAGCAGCAAGGGAAGAGAGTTGGATTATTATAAGGTAGCTTTTCTGTTGCCTCAACCCAGTGCTTAGCACTAAAAATGGATACAAAAAAAATTATAGATGCTAACTCTTCACCCTAGCAATAAAATGATCAAACACAGAATGTCTTCAACACTGCAACAATTCTCTCACACATTACAAAAATCAGCCTTTCGCTGTAAATTTCAAACTGCCACACCTCTAGCATTACAGAAGCTGAAAGCTTGGGCATAGCACTGGGGCTGGAAAACACAAGGAAACTTTCTGTTTATTACTCTTTTCACATTTTTTTTAATCTATAATAAAAGAAAGCTGTGGCACTGACATGACTTCTGTGTCCTCCTCAAACTGTTGGAAATACACCTTTGTATATGCAATATACATATCCAATATATATGCAATGTGCAGTTCCTGGAGCAGACACTGCAGGAGGAGAGAGAAATAAGTGGTCAATAAGAAGTTTAATTGGTGGAATCCTGCAAAATGCAAGGAAAGAACCTCACTTGTGCCTACATGCCAGTGAGGAGAGGGAAGAATAATGCTTCAAAAGTACAGGAGAACATCTCCTGGTCTCTGTTTGACTGTTTCTCCTCAAGAACTGTCAAGTGCAGGTTTTCCTTCTCTCTGCTTTTCACCAGGTGACCCTAAGCCATGGGCTGGGTTACTGCACATGCCTTGGCATCCATGAGCCCCGTGCATTTATTTGGCTATTTGGAGACAGGATCTGTTGGTAGCCCATTGCCAGACACACTGATCACATATCAGGTGTGCCAAACTGAAGGGAAAGGGTATAAGAGTGCATAATCTTCTCCTCTCCAGGCTCCTGATAAGACCACTCTGGCAGTCCTGCAGCAGCTACTTCATGACCAACAACCCCTTCTGATCCCAGTTCCCACATTGGGGAAGCTGCCCTCTCCATTTCACACAAGTGCATCCCAGGCACGCAGGGCAGTGAAGGGTTAATTTAATTAGTTCTGTGTGTGCTCAAAGAATTACAGGCAACTTCATTTAATTATTAAGTAGCCAATCAGGTAATCTCTGTATCTGATTAGCACGCTAATGAAATAATGTCTTCCAGTTCAAAGCTGTCATTCCAATCAGGAGACAGCCCTTCAGCTAGAAGGAAAAGCTGGCCAGGTTTCCATGGGCTCAAGGCTTTGGATTTTGAAGAGGGGAGCAGGGAGCAGAAACATTCCCACCTTCCCTCTCCTTGTCTCTGCCTCTGCACAGAACAGCGAGGCTCCCTGGTGCTCTAGGCAAGCATCCTGTATCACCACCACCACCTCACATCCCTTCTGTCCTGCTCCCAGATGCACGGGAAAGCTCCAGTCTACAGAGCCTGGAGAGTGCCAGGCTGTTAAGAGGATTGCCTGGGCACTTCCAGCGGAGAGAGCTGCTAAATATGTGGGGCATGGCTCTGCTATGGTCCGCAGGGGAGAAGAGGCACACAGCAAAGCCATTAGAGCACTAAGAGGAAGCCAGAAACCTTCCTCCCTCCCCCATGCCATGCTCTGCTCCTGTGTCATATGCAGTTATTTCCAGCCTGGGGAAAAGTGCAAGGCGGCAGCTGTCACACGAGGCAAGGACTTGCCCCTTTTAAACAGTGATTTCAGGACTAAATGACCTATTACAACTAACACAGCTGCAAGAACTGGGACACTTCCACACAGCCCAAGAGGGGCTTTGGGAGTGGGGGAGGAGAGCAGGAGGCAAGAAGAGGGTCAGGATCATACTTCCAAGACCTGGCATGGAATCTCTCAACCCTCCACCTTTGAAGTGTTAGCTCAGCTGTCCTCTTCCAAGTGCTACTGTTCAGCCTAAGCACGGCAGGGTGGGATGTGCAGCCCAGCCCAAGCCTCACACACACCTCCCTCCTTTGGCCCCTTCCTCACAAACCACTCCTGCTCAGACCCAGCTCAAACTCCCTTTCCCCAACAGCAGCACCAGCGACTCCACTACAGCACGGCTGCTTAGTGCACAGCTGCTCACATCCTGACTTTTCCAGCCCAGGTTTATCAGAGGAGCTGCAGCAGGATGTGGTTCAGCACGACCAAACCATCCCAGCTTCTATCCAAGGAGCCTGGCAGATGCTGCTGCCCAAGCTCCAGCCTGCTCTGCCTCTGTACTTGTGCATGTCCTCACTGCCAGTTTAAACTCTAACTCATCTCCAATTGCCACAGCTGCCAGCGTGCCTTAGCCTTTCTGAGCTCTAGATCATCTTCCAGATGATGTTTCCACTCTGTCGGTGCCCCTCCCAGGGAAAGGGCGGAGCCTCCAGGATGCTCACACCAAACAGCACTAGTTTTAAGTCACCACTCCAAAAACAAATACTGAGAGAATCACAAGAGGAAGCAGAAAAATTACCAGCAGTCTCCAGCAGCCAGCCAGCCAGCTGGCTTTCTATGAGAATGCTCAAGTGTTGACACTTTTTGTTGACCCTTCTTATCTTGAGTATATCCCATGAACAAAAAACAGCGCTGCTGAGAGGGAAGAGACACATCTCCCTCTCTTCTCTCTGCTGACTACAGCCATTCCAACTGAAGGAAACTGGTTAGATCAAGAAAGTCAAGCTTGGACAGCACAATGAAGCATCCACTAATAATCAATCCCTTCACAGCAGTCTTCCTGCCAACTGGCTAAGGACTAGGCAATGATTATAAACTGTAGTTGCTGCTCTAAGGAAAAACAACACAACATCATATGGCGGCCCTTAAATTCTGAAACCAGTCCTGCTTAAAAATAAAGACAAGTCTTTCTAACTGCCTGTCCCAAAAAAACCTCAGCCCTGAAATCCAGAGCTGGGTTCATCCCAGCTTGCGTTTCACTAGTAATAAAAAAAACCAAAAAACCCAACCAATCAAAAAGCCATAAAGCTTCCATCATTTAAAGTTAAAAGAAAATTCGAAAAGTGCTGGGAGGGTGAGTTTAATACCTCCCAAGATACTATTGTCACCCCTCCCTTGCTGGTATTCCACTCACTACCTGAGGAGGTGTGCTCAGGAGGACCTGCCAGGGCAGGGCTGCCCCAGCACTCATTAACCAGCACAGATGCAATTTCAGCCCAACTTAAGCACAAGCCACTGCAGTGGCCACCTGGGGACCTGCATTCCTTGACAGCTCTGCCGCCCCGCACATTCCAGCCCCCTCTCGTCCCCGGCCCTGAAACCAGGTCAGGGAGGCACAGCATGACCTGATCTCCACCTCTGATAGCACCAAGCCCCGTCCCATCCCCTCCTGCCAGCCTTGCCACAGTCAGGCCAGATGTGTTGCCTCCCCCCTGCAAGGATATAGATATCCATCCAGGCATGTACAGGGACACCCTCTCAATGCCACAGCTACTTGCAGATCAGCCATCGTCCAAAACTTCCCAAAATGACAAAGTCCAGGCATTTGGCAGGTCAGATGTTTACTACAGAGAGCAGCTTGTTCCACCAAGGGACTTGCAACACCCCCCCAAATTACACATTGCCCTTTGCGGGATGCCACAGCAGCTGGAATCAGCTCACTTCTCACATTCCTGAGTAAGCACTGCCACTGGGGAGCAGGGTGGATGCAGGGCATCAGCTGTGGTTAGTCAGGACTGAGAGCTGGGCCCCTTTATCCCATGCTCCCAGCACTATCTGCCCTCTAAGAATATCCAGCACCACCCACCCTGCTGGGGCAGGGGGAGTCAAGTGGTCCAAGCTCCCTCCCAGGCATTACAGGTCTCCCTGCTAGAGGAGACTTTCACTCTGCCTCCCCCAAGCAGCAGCCTTCAGTGGGGCCCCTCGATAGCTGGTTGAGATCCTACAGATCATGGAAAGATAATCCATTGCACTACTAATGCACTACTGCAGCTGTCCATGGAGAAAATCCCCTTTCAACCAAAAAAACCCCCTCAAGCCCTTTGATCCTCTCCAACTCACAATTATCTTAAGGGCAAAATAGTCTTCAGTGCCTCGGCACCTTGTATCAGGCTGAAAGAAAGGAAATCGAGACTGCTATTCCCTGTTTATTCTACATGGCTGCCCTGTCCGACAAGGCAAGCTGCTCCAGCCTCTTCGGCACAGGCAAACAAATCCTGATGGATAGATATCTGCATTGTTGGGTGACCAGAGCCACAGAGAAACCTTTTTCTTGGGGATTTTTTTTTGTTGTTGTTTGTTTTGTTTTTTTAAAAGAAAGCCTGCATTTCTCAAAAAGTGTTTTGCACAACAAAACTCAGCTACCACAAAGTTTAACTGATTTCAGCTGCATGGAATGAACAATTTAAAGGCTCACAATCTAACTCCACATTAAAACTTTTCTAACCAGAATGTTCACTTGAAAAAAGAAACGTAGCAAGGTTTGATATAGCCCAAAACCCTTTTGGGGATGGTCTTACTGATAAGGTTTCTTCCCCAGGTGTCCTTATTGCTGCATGACCTCTTGTTACCTGTGCAGCTCACTCCACCTGCTACCCAGGGCTGCAGTGTGATAAGCGTTTCTTTCAGCAGAAGTGTCAGCTATAAAAAGCCCTTCCCCTCCCCACTGCCTGTTTCCATTCCTGTGCCACTGCTTCAGTCATGCTGGTACAACACTTTTGTGGGGCTGTGGAGGGAGCTGGCTGGGGGAACTGCTTCTGGTGAGGCACAGCTCACTTTAAAGAAAAAAAGTGTTTTTAAAAAAGTGTTGCGGTTTTTAATCCGGGCGAGCAGTTTTACTGCCGGCCGTGATGGTGGCAGGAGCTGCTGTGGTAAGGCAGCTTGAGAATTGATGTTCCCAGGTTCCACCAGACACTGCTCATGAGTCCACACTAACAACACAGAGAAAAATAGCCACGTGATGGCCAGCTCTTCACTGAAGAACACAAAAATATGAAAGGGAAAAAAGTCCCTTCTTTAATGTTCTGAAATCCTATTCATTTCAGATGTACTACACTTTATATAATGCTTTTTAGAAAATTCACCTAAAATTCCCAGCAAAGTACTACCCCTTGTGCACATTTCTCCATCAATCAACCACTAATAAGTTTTGAATTCTGGACTGACTCAACCTAAAGCAACAGGAGTGCTGGAGCCTTGGACACGCTTTCCTAGAGGGAGTGCTCAGCATACTTGGCCACTCCAATCATCCCAAATATGTTTACATGCCAATGCACACATGTGGCCTGGGAAATGCACGGACAAGACATTATCTTTGCAAGAGGAGGGTGCAGCACAGAGGAGAAGCAAAGGGAAGCACTGAGAAATGTCATATGCAGGGACATGCAGGGCTGCCATTTTCCATGCTCAGATTGGGAATCCTTCTGAAACCAGGACTCACTTTTACTTACAAGTGCAACATATTTTGCATTTGAAAATGCATTTCACTTCCACAGAGAGCTGTTAAGGTTGTGTATTTAGGGGACATGAAGGGACTTAGGTGGTGGGCCAGTAAGGGTCAGGCCTAAGTGAGGTCACAAAATACCACAAGATACAGGAAGGGGTCTTTTTCCTTGCTTATTTTTCAGTATTTGAACCTTCCCAGAACACCAGAAGAGGGAGCCTTTGACTCCTCTCTTATGCTCATCATTTGTTTTATATTAGCAACAATGACAAGCTCTATTAAGAGTCAAGCTCTTTAAGTGAACTCTCACCCTTTGCCTCCTAAAACAAACAAACAAAAAAAGAAAAAAAAAAATAAACAAGCAAGAAAAAAAACCCCAAAAACCTCCACCCACAACCTTATTTGCCTTGTGTTATGGATACATAAATATTTTTTCTGCCACACAACTCTACATACAGGTCTCACCAGAGAGGAGAATACTAGGTCTGCCTTCCAACCCTTTGGCCATACAAAGCTCTGGCCCCTTTACAGCAGGCTTAGCTGGAGAGAAAGAGCCAGAGAATTAATAGCTTTACCAAAGAGGAGGAAAAAGACCCTCCAGAGCTCCTTTTACATCACCAGCCCCAGCAACCAGAACTTAACTACGGCTAGAGTTTCAAGAGCCACAGTGGATTGACCTGGCAGCTTGCAACCACCAAAAGCAGGAGGTCCAGAACTACAACCCCTGCAAAAACCCAGCGAGCAGCTGGGATGGTGCCAGGAAAGGGGCAAACCACACAATCAGAAGCGTGGCTGAAGTGAGGGCTTCAGAGGGAGTGAGATCTTCTTTCTGGCAGCCAAGATCTTCCTGGCAGCCGGCATCCCCCAAGAGCAGAAGAGCTTTTCGTGTTTCACTGCCCCCGTGTTTCAGCAGTGCTTGTGCCCTCCTTCCCATCAGGCTGAATGTGTCTGCTTGACCATGGTGATGTAAAAACCAACAAAGACACCCCCCTCCCTTACTGAACCAAGATAAGTTACTACAGGCAAGAGCTGAACCAGTGTAAGTGCACCCAAGGGTGAAGAGCCTGCACTGTTTAAATCAGACCAGTCCAAAAACTACACTGAACTGGTGCCTAACCCAGGGTAGAGGTCCCTGAAGAACATTACACCCCTCATATTTCAAATAATTTGGTGTTAACTTTACACACTGCCGTCCTACCCCGGATAACACCAGCAGCCTTGCTTTTTCAGTGGAAAGCTGGTGTTTTAGCTAAGCATTTATAGTATGTAAAGAGTTTGTCGAGAAGTTGAGCCAGTGCTGAAAGGAGTTGCCGCATTGGGCTGCAAGACCACCTCTGAGCAAAGCAAAGACCTTGACTGCCATCAGTGCTTAGCATCGAGTTATTCCCCCATCCCTTGTAAAGGCTGTCTTGTAAAGCCCCTCCAAAAAGCAGAAAAATGAGAGTTCTGGCACTGAGCAAACTGCACTCTCACCACTTTTCCCCATCAGCTGTTTTCTGTTCCTCACACAAAAGGCTGCAAACCCCTCCTAATTGCAGGAGCCTTCCACCTAACAGACCCTGCTCTCGAGGCCCTCCTCCCCAGGAACTGGGGGAGAACTGGGGCACAATAGGAAGGAGACCGGCTAAAGGGAATAGATCTGTTAAATTAACGCATTTTCTGTCAACCAAATCAGCTGCCCCTAGTGCTATTGTTGGTGAAACAATGGAGACCCCAGGAATGGGCACCCATTAAAAGGAACAAGCCTGCTGAAAGGATACACTCTGAGGCACTGCCTTGTGTGTTTAACAGGATTCTCTACTGTAAGGAAGGAGGAATCACTAGGCTGCATTGTTCCCACCACCACAGCAGATGCTGTTGCTTCTGGTAACGAGGAGGGGGGGAAATTATTTTTTTTTTAAATTCATACATACCTACAATAATGTTTACACGATAAACTTTTAATTCGGGTATTTTAACTCCTTGGCTGTTGTCATTTCTACCCATAGCCCTTTTCTTGAGGAGATTTTTGCCTGAAAGAAGTCTATGAAAGCATCCATTGCCATTACAAAAGTTAATTCTTCACCCTTCATGCAGGCACTTAACAGATGCCAGGGGCAGAATGGCACAGCTCTGCCGGCATTATGCGCTGGGAGAGAAAGAACACAGTTAAGCAGGTCTACATATAAAGCTGCAACACTTTAAAGGTGTTACTTTTAGCTGGTTTGGTTAGAGCAAATTCCACAAGGAAAAACTTTTGTGGCCCGATTTAGATGCGCTATGCAGAAGTTTAAATCGGCTGATTGAATTGGCACAGGTTGTTTGTAGTACTTGGGTCTTCTTAAAGCAAACTGCAAAGTCATATTTAAGCTCCTACACAAACCATTATTTCTTCTCCTAGGGGGGAAAAACTTGCACCTGATTATCTTAAATCGGTCTTAAAATAAACTCAGCTTAAACTGTTAAACTTGTGGGTCCACAAACACTTCAGCTAACACCAGGCATGATTTTCAGTGTCAGCTGTGCCAGCAGAAGAATTCCCTATACTAACCCCACATAAAATCTGTAATATCAGGCTCCATGTGCTCCATCAAATCTCTGAAATTCTTATCGTGTTCCTCCTTCCCTTCTGCCTTCGACTGCTACAGTCATTCCCCAACTCCCCTGTCACCTAACTCAGAGCCATTCAAAATGTTGCTGTCAAAATAACCTTCCTTATCCATTGTTCAGACACCCTTTGGCTTCGTGCAGTCACTACTTGTTTCTTTTCACAGGCTTAGATAACGTTTTAACTCATGTATCAGCCTCCTGAACTACCTATTCCTTTTTTTGTTGGCTTTTGCTTGTTTGTATTTTTTATCCAATTACACTAGAGTATCATCATATAAAATGTAAACGCTTGTGTAAAAGTTTAAGATCTACAGTTGGGAAAGATGTGACTTGCATTTGAAATGGAAACTGCTTTCCAATTTGCAGACCACTTGAAACAACAGCTCTGAGAAGTATCTCTCTGCCTCCCCCCTCCATTAATCTCAATGAACTCTAGAGCCCAACACTGACACGTAGTGTTAATGATTCTATTATGGACAGAATAACTAAGAGCAAAAGCGAAGAGCAGCAATGTAAGAAGTGGTGCTGGAACAGATATGGGAAGAGGGATGGGGCACCGCAGCAACCGAATCAAACAGTGGATGGGACAGGTAGAAGGAACAACAAAACCAGTATTAGCCCAGTATTTTGACAGGTTTTTTAAACAACAAACACCCAGCTCACACTCTCTACTCTGATGAAGCTGATGCTGCCCAGGGGAAGCAGAGCCATCACAGAGTGACCATAGTACATAACCCAAATTCACACAGTGGTCCATAAATGGGTATCTCCACACAACAGGACCAACACTATCTTTTCAGTATATTTGAATTCCATAATCTTTTCCAACCCTGTCTACTCTCTGTACAGCACCTCTCCCTGCACTGCCAGTCACTCTGCCTTTCCTCAGACAATGTGTTTTTTCTAAAGCAAGGTGCTTCACCTGAGAGGGAAGTTTTAGTCAGCAGATCTATTGCTCGCTGTTGCTTCAGTCACTGCTCACTCCCTTCCACTTTAATGTTGCCTACTGTGAACAGGCAAATGGCAAGAGGGATGGACATTCCAATAACTGAACTATTCTACCAAATAGGCATTTCAACTCAGAACTACCCTCGATTAACATAGCTGACCTACATGAATTCACCAACATTTTCATCAGCGTGCAGCGCCTTCTTGCTGCATTGATTTTACTTATATTTTAAATTCTTCTGATCAGAAACTACCTGGCCATCACAGAGCAGGATGAGGCACCAGTGGATGCTGTATATGCTATTGTAATACCAAAAATAACCAATAATAAGCAGGACCAGACCCAAATAGCTATAGAGGGGTGAAGGCTGTAGCTGAGTACCAAACCCTACTGTCTGTGTAATTAACCCCATAAAAGCCACTGACAGAACAGGAAGGTTGTGCCATTTTGGTGTCATAGGTCACAAGGGACACACCCAAAGGGTAGAGCAAGGGGATCCACAGAGAACTATCAGAAGGACTTAACATGATAGGACAGTGGAGGTCAGAGCATATTTGGCCATCCTGCCCTCACTAGGAAAAATTCTTTTCAAAGTATTAAAATTCTAACACACTGTTTAACACATTAATTTTTTTTCTTTTAAAGCTGTATCTGGTTTGCACAGATAGAAGAAACTCTGTTCTCTGCTCTCTCCTTCTCCCTCTCTCCACACTATTCCTCCTCCTCAGGACCCGGGGGAGCAGTAGCAGCTGCTGGTTTCTAACAGCCACATAATATTCCTGACAGAAAGAGCCTGTTCAAGAACCAGCACGGAGATACCACACTAGAGAAGGTAAAAAGAAGGCAAGAGCAGCAGTGCCCTCCCTGCCTGTGGGTGGGAGGAATGTACCTAAAGGCAGAGCCAGAGACTGAAGTGCTAGGAAGGGGCAAGAGGCAAGGAAAAGCATCTTAAAGCTGTAGTGAAGTTAACAGCAGAGGCAATTTGCCCAAAGGTGCTTTTAAAAACCACAGGAAAAGATTTATGTTTGCCCTGTGTAATGTGGCTTTTTCCCCTTTTCCAAATAAACTAAGTTAACAACAATGTTTTGACTATTTTCAAGCACATTCTGGAAAGTCACCTCCCCTCGACCTACCCAGGCAGAAGTTCCTAAATGTGTGAGTCCACAGCTCCTGAGAGCACATGCCAAAGAGCTGGGTGGCCATGCCACACTGGCTCCTGTCCAGAGTTTTCAAGTTGTGCTGAAATATGGTTGAAAACGTTAAATATTCTCTTATATTTTCGATACAAACAACCCCTACAGCTGCCAGGAGGATATTTCAGTTGCAGAGGGGAAGGGCATACAGCCAGCAGATACTTTGACACAAGAGGTGTCCCACATTACAGTCCAGTCTTGAAGAGGGAAATAAATCACTCCCTATCATCACTTGCACTAACTTGACTGTGGAAAACATCCTTTCTGTCCATCAAAGCAATGACAACCAAAAAAAAAGACACGCCCCAGACAGCCACACCTTCTCCTGCTGCAGTGCTGTTAGAGTAGGTAAGGACAAACTCACTGATGCAGATTAGTGGGATACAGGGAGGCTGGATCAGATGACCCAGTGTAGTCCCTTGCAACCTTACCCATTCTGTGATTCTGTGATTTTACAAACCACCAAGAAATAAGCCATGACAACCAAGCCAACACAACCAAAAGACCATGTTTGAAGTGGCATGAAAGTTTTGTACAGCAGATGGCTGACAAGGCAGCCATTTAAAAGGGGAGGAATGAAAAAAAAAAAAAGCCAACCCACCCCAGAAGGCAGAAGTGCTCTCTGCCATCGTCAGATCCATGTAAAAACACGGCATGAAGCTGAACATGTCCCGAAGCACCCGCTTCTGTCCCACTGAACTTTTGACCTGCTGGCGGTAGCAGAACCCCTCCTGAGTCCATTGGCGGGTGATGCTGCAGCCGAGATTTTAAAAAGAGGAACCCAGGCGCCTGCATCTGCCAGAGCCAGCATGAGGGCCAGCTGTGCCCACCCTTTCCCCAAACAATGCTCAGAGTCCAGCCTGATGGATGTGCCTCTTTCTTTTTGGACACCCCTTCCCCTGCAGTCTCTGGCAATGCACCGGGGTCCAGCAAAAAGAAAATTAAAACATTTGCTTCCCAGGTTTCTGCCATCCAGCTGCTGATGGCAGCCCTGCATCTTGAAGCCTGGAAGCTTCACTTTCTTTTGGGCCAATAAGTAGAAGGTAAAGGGTTTGCATTTAAAAAGTGAAAAGGAAGAAGAAGAAAAAAAAAAGTGCTCCATTCTGCCTCTCTAGACTACTAAAGGCTCCAAACTTCTCAAATAGCCTCAGCAAATCTGCTCAGCACAGGAGGGATGGGTCCAGATGGCCTATCATTACAGAGCCTTCCAGCTAGCTATGGACAGACCCACCAGAAGAAAAAAAATATCAGGGGAGGAAGCGGCTGGGGGGAGGGTGGATGGGAGAAGAAAAACAAAAAATACCTAGAGCTTTTTAAAAATGACCAACAGAACACGACAAATTGGAAGATCAGGTTTTGTCTGGTTTGAGGACTGCAGGGATGGTAGCAGTGAAACCCTAACCTGATCCGCTTGCTGAAATTGGAGGGAGAGTGAGAGCAGGGGATATTTGTTTCAAGCAGAATTAAGGCTTGTTTAAAACTTCTGCCTTTTGTAATGATATTGTAAGAGTTTAGCACCAAATTCCCTCTCGGAGATACACTGGTATCAGAAAAACAGCAAAAAAAGCACCACCAACCAGAATTTAATCTCAGAGGAGCTCACACCTCCTAGAGAAAAATATCCAAGAAGAGACAGCTGCATCCAGTCCCTTAGAGATACTGGGCAGAGTTAGACAAACATTAGCTGTGAAGATCAAGGAGTTTGAGCATGAGCATCCTCCAGCTGAAACCCTCTGAAGCTGAAATCTCCATTTTTCCTTTCACATACACAGATTCCCTAAAAGCACTCGTTTTACTCTGTGCCCACACAGACTGGGACAGTCACCCCTGGGTCACTCATGAGGGGCAGCAACTTTTGAGGGAAGGGGTGTACCCCAATTCATTGGTGTTCAGCCACAACCACACCTCTCCATAATACCCAAACCTAAAATAAGAAAATACACTTCATACGTGAGCACAGATTCACTTTTTGATGGCTAGCTACGGTTTTATTTCACCCTAACGTGTGCTTTAAATCCTGGCATCTCCACAAACCCCTAGAAGAATAGCCACCTCCATTTTATTCAGACACCCCTGAAACCCAAGCATGTCTCAGAGGTGGCAGTGAGACCAGCCAGAAGGGGCAATGGTTTTATTAGGTCCAAAACCTAAAGAAGAAATCTTCTTTATGCAGCTAAATAAAGCACAAATAAAAAAAACCACACACACACACACAGAGCAATACTCTCAGAAAAAAGTCCCATCGCTGGCCATTGGTTTCAAACTGTGAACTATTTAAGCAAGCTCTTTGTGCAAAGATCTGTTCCCAGATATCCCTGAAACCAGTGGTGAGACTGGAACAACTACACCAGGCAAGAGGTAACAAGATGGTGAGCTTCAAGGAACAGCAACTTTTGAAACTACTCGTGCCAGAATGCTCACACTGCCGGGGAAGGAGATCTGCTCCACGTGCCTGAAGGAGCAGAATTCTGACAGCCGCATCCATCCTCTCACAGCATCCCGATTTTCACCGCAATTTCCACCGACCCTCGGACAAACGCCACGCTTTAAAACCCATTTCTGCCAAGGGCTGCAGGCCATCCACGTGCGCGGAATTTTTTGGCGATGTTTTCGGTGTGCTGCTTCTGCTCTGCAGCACCCGCAGCACCAAGGTGCCCGCACTCCTCCTCCTCCTCCTCTCGGGCATTCCCCCCAAAAAAGCAAGTTAATTTGTTCCGAGTGATGATGTTAACTCCCCCAGCCTAAGCGTGCTCCGGGAACCAAAGGGGAGCCCACATTTACTTCATTTGTGAAGCAAGCCAGATGCTAATTGCCTCTAAAGGTGAAAGGCTAGTGCCTTGGCCCTTTTATCATTGTAAATTCAGGTTCCTTCAAGACTTTGCGCTGCTGGGCCCGGAGAGCCTCCCCCTTTAATGGTTTGGCATCAATAGGAGGGGGAGGGGAGTTCTCTTTCGCAAGAAGTTGCATCATTGAGAGATCTCATCCCCTTTCAAGATTTCGTACCGCATAAGGGATTCCCCCTCTTCAGAAATTCACATCCTGCTCGAGGAATTTTGCTCTTTAGGGCTCCGCGCATCCCATTGAACTTTTAAACATCTTTGGAATTCGCATTCACGGGGCAATTACTGTCTTTAAAAAACACACGCCACCACGTTATTCACCCGGTTTATTGCCAACGCGCTGGCAAGAATAGCTTTTCACAGCAAGCACAAAAGATTTCCTACCGGGACACACTTTGTTTGTAACATTTGTAGCCGGCGCGCAAAATATTTACGGGACATTAGCGCCGCACGTGAAAATAAGAAATAAAATGAAGTAAAAAAGCAAACAAACAAAAACAAAAATCCCCAAACAAACCACACAAGAAAGTTCCATGTGAAAACGACTAAGAAGGTACGAAAGCCAAGAGCGCTCCCTTCGCGGGGGACAGGGGCGGTGGTGAAGGCACCGTCGATTGCCCGGCGGAGGCTCCGCTGAGCCGCACAATGAGCGCCGCGGTGCCCCCGGGAGCCCTCCGGCCTCGCCGGGATGCGGGAAAAAGGCTCGGCAGGACCCTCCGAGCCCCGCACCCCGCCGGCCAGGTGGGGACCCCCGCCCGCAACAAAAGGAGCTGAGCCGGGCACAGCTGAGCGGGCTGGGGGAACCCCCCCAGCAGCACCCGCTGGTACCCCCGGGAAAGGTGGGGGGTTACCGGGCCGGGCCCGCCTCTCGCCGCCACCATTTTGGGCACGGGGGACCCACCGCGGGCTCCGTGCGGCGTCCGTCCCCTCGCCACCTTTGTGTGCGGACACCGGCCCGGCGGAACAATGCGGCCCGGCCCCGCTCCGCCCGCGGCCGCCCCCGCCGTGCGCCCCGCCAGCCCCGCAACCGGGGGGGGTCCTGCTCCCGCTCCG
>VZTT01004359.1:99884-113186 GCA_013400855.1 Buphagus erythrorhynchus
CGGCGCTCATCACAACAACAGGCCCCCGGCGCCCGCCCGGCCACGCCCACAGGGGCGGGACCAGAGGGGTGGGCGGGGCCGGAGGGCGCGGCGCTCCCGCACGCGGCGGCTCCGCTGCTCCCGGTCCCGGTCCCCATCCCGATCCCGGTCCCTTGGCTGGGCACCGGCGGCCGGGGATGGCTCCTGGTTGTAGGCTGCCCTGGGAATCCCCAGGGTTTCTGCTCTCGCTTCGTGCCTCTGAGTGAGGAGCCCGAGCGGCGCTTCTCGTTCTCCGCATGCGGCTGCCACGAGGAGCCAGACACGCTCCTGTGCCCTGGGACACATCTGGGTGTCGCCCACACTCCCAGACCCTCCATTGGTCCTGGAAATGAAGAGCAACGCTGCCCTGTTTTGAATTGTATTAGGGGAAAACATTCAGCGACAAATAGGGATTAATGACCTGCTTGTGGAACTGCCTTAATGGGACAGAGTTCCAGTGAAACACCAAGCAGCCGTGACTTCGTGTGCTGTCACTGCATCACCTGACAACCCCTCTGTGGCCACCACAGTCCAGCTTCAGGACAGTTCCAATGGATCACTGTGCCCAGCTGCCCCAGCCTAGGGTCCCACCTCCAGTGACACCACTGTGAAAATGGAGTTCAACCACGGCAGAGCAGAGATGTGGAGAATTATGCTGTGGTTGAGGGCAGTTCCTTCAGAACTGGACTAATCCCATAGCCTGGTCTTAACTAGCGGGGATGCAAGGAAGCAGTGAAATGCCTGAGTTGGAGTGGGAGGGGGATATCCCCTTTGGGGAGCAGCCTGAAGATCCGAGGGGAAAACACATTGCAGATGCCCTGCTCTGTCTCTGACTTGGAGGCATCAGAAAGGAAAGGCTGGTGGCATCAGTCAGTGCCATCATATTGCTGCTAACACCTGCTGACATAAAGCAGTCTG
The DNA here is from genome assembly GCA_013400855.1 of Buphagus erythrorhynchus. NCBI lineage: Eukaryota > Metazoa > Chordata > Aves > Passeriformes > Sturnidae > Buphagus > Buphagus erythrorhynchus. Next base: position 100,821 of record VZTT01004359.1, read on the forward strand.
ATTTGAGTCCCCAACTAGCATGCACTTTTGAGATCTCCAGCGTTTCCTCTCTCTTTTTCCCTTCAAAATGAACAAAGAATAAGGTGAAGGTATAAGCTCTGTGCTGTGTCTCAGCCCACTGCCTAACAGCCTGACCAGGGAAAACCAGCTGAGGATGGGTACAGCTTGTTTAGAGATGAAACAAGTCAAGGAGCAGCAGCGTGGCTCAGCAAGAATGAACAAGCTCTAATTTCATTGCCTTTTTCCAATTGAGGGATCAAGGGATACCCAGTGAAATTGGAAGGAAGCGAATTTAAAATGGTGCAAGGAAATATTTGTACCATGTGTAATTAACACATGGCATTTGTTACCACGAGGTTTCATTGAGGCTGGGAGATTAGCAGGATTCAGAAAAGGATTAGACATTTATATGGATACCAAGAACATTCATGGTCACATTAGACAGGATATAAATAAATTTTAGAAGGGATATAAACTGTCAGGCTTCAAGGCACAATATAACCACTAACTGATGGCGAGGGATTAGGGAAAAACTTCCCTTGTGGGTGGGTTATTCTATAATTGTCCACTATGGGGTTTCTTGCACCTTTCTTTGAAGTATCAGAGAGTAGCAACTGTTGAAGTGGGAAGGCTGGATTAGGAGGGCTACCAGGCTCATCTGGTGTGGCAACTGCTGTGCTCTTTGGGGGTTTGTGAGGGTCACTTGAGAAATGGCGTGGCAGAGAGGATGACACAAGAGGTGTCATCAGACACCTGACTTTTCTTCGGACACAGACCTTGCTTTCAGTCGCTGTATATTTCACACAGAAAACGGATTTCCTATGCCTTCCTCACCAAAATTTTTTTGCCAAAATATACTCTATTTTTTAAGTGGCTTATTGGTTATCTTTCTAAGTTCAGCCTTTGCATCTGTTTTCCCTAAAATCTTACGACTTGGTTCACTTATTGTTTGAAAGAGACCAACATGTTATACTGAAACCCTGACTGTGTTTCAAGGCACAATGACTGCAAGACTTGATCTTGAGCAAGACAGTATCTGATCTCTTGTGTATTGTGTCTGCCTGCACTGGATTGAGCCAGCTCCAGCTCCCTGCAGTAACTGTGAGAGGAGAGGGCAGGCGAACTCAGAGCAGCATGCAGGATCACTGTAAAGTACCAACAGTTCTGTGGGAAAAATCTGGAGGTGACAGACCCTCAGGCACAATTTGCTTTGCCATTTACAGAATTCTACAGTACTAACTAATGCCCAGTTCTTCCCAAGAGCTAACTTTTGGTCCCCTGACCATGTAAGAGGAGTTTATGTTGCATTTCTGTCTTGCTCTATGCTGACATTCCTCCCTGAATTCCTGTAATGTCCAGCTGTGGCTTATCTTGCTGCTGCATCTTTGCTTGTTCTTGACACTGGGTCAAACAGCTTTGTAGTATCCCCACTCTCTACCCTGCTAAGAACTTAGTGAACTTTAAATGAAGACTCCTAATCTCTCTCTTTGTCAGAAGAGCTACGGTACCAATTTTGCCTAATGTTTTTTTGAATTAATTTGGCTCCCTCTATCGTCCCCATTATTTCTGTTGGACTGTGTTTTCTCTTATATTGTTCTTTTTATTCCAGGATGCTAGGGGCTGCCCACAATCACTTAAGGTTGTTTCCTTTTCCTAGATTCTTATACTGTTCTTAAATGACTTCTTTAAACTTCTTATTCAAGCACAAAGAGCTCTACTCTCCCACTACTCTTCAACAGTGGGCAGAGACTTGGTGAATACACTATGGTATTTCCTCTTCTTTGATCCATGTGTTCCTTCTCTTCCAAGCCACCTTTGCTTATGAGTTTCCTGTCCATAACAAAAAAAAACAGAGTCTGTTCTGGAAGTGTCCTTTCCAAGTATGTTATATTATTCCTCTGGATCATATTTTTTTTTGTAGGCTGTTGGTAAGACTTCCCCTACCATTGATTTTTAGCTCAATATCCAATCCTGGCTGCTCACTACCTTCCATACTTACACTCCTCCCCTGTCTTCTGTGCTTTTTCTCATCCTTTCTTCCCAAAATTGGCTGAAGGTTGAGTCCTTGTACCATGTAGAGCCACACTGAGGCTGATGGACCAAATCAAAGTCTCTTGTTTTTGTTGTTCCAGGTCATCTCTGGATTTGTGAGCTCACTTTCTTGAGGGAAAAAAATACCAAATTCAAAGTGCCAAAAGCAAATTTAAAAATGGTTGTAGAGTTGCAGGGACTGCATGTCCCCATTCCTGTATGACAAATCATTTCATCTTGAAACAAAAAGAAGGGAGGAGTGTTTTCCACTTTCTCCAGAAACACCTGTCATCTGTGCCTGATTTAAAGCTTAAATGTAATGTTAAGTTGATGACAAGTAGATCTCTTGCAGCCTGCCTCTGAAAGACAATAGATTACTGACAGGCACAGGTCAGTAACTCACCAGCTGAAGTGATATTATAATTAATAAAGATCTCCTTTAAAAAAACTCTTAACTTCCTCACATTTCCACCACCTGGCTTTAAGCTAAAGCCCAGTGGACTGTGTTCCTATAAACTAGGTTCAGGAGGAACTGCAGTCTCCCCTTGTAAGGAGTCAAAAGCATTTGCAGAAGGACCAACCAAACCTCAGATTCTGTTCTTATTGGCAGCACATTTTCAGAAGGACTTGGCTTCGGGAAATTCAAGTTTTCCTAATTCAGGGGAAATTATTTAACAATAGATAAAGCCTAACATTTCTGTTTCTTCAAAACAGAGCTTTTGCATTTCTGGCTGTGAAGAGCTTCATCTCCCTTTTCTAGCCTGTCTGAATTTTACTGCTTCCTTCTTTGTGTTGGCCTCCCTCAACAATCTAACACCAGTAAATCTCACTGCCTCTGCTTCTTTTTGCTGAGTTATGAAGTAGAAGACAGATGTGATTTAGCCACCTACTTTCACCCCAAGCTACTTCTACCTTTCAGGATTCTTCATATTTTGTCCATCTTCAAGTTCCTTGTTCCCTTTTCAATGCCTCCTGAGCAAAGAGGTTTTGTGGTTTACATAGCACAGTTGAAAAGCCTTCCTGAACAGAGCAGAGGCTCTGTGTTAAGAAGTATTTAGCACTGGGAAGTCTGGCTTCGACCCCTGGATCTGCTTTTCCCACTCAGACAACAGATCAAGGAAATTGAGGCACATACAGTGAAAATGAAGGCACAGATTTTTCTGGGTAGTGGCAGAGCTAGAGTTATGGAGGCAGCCAGAGGGATCACAGAAGAGGTGTGGAAGCAGATGAGCCATTTTGCTTCTTTTAACTAATCCAGGAGAGTCAAGAGAAAAAAAAAAGCCATGTTGCATTTTGATACTTACTTCTTTTGAGCCACTAGTTATGATTTCAGAAGTAGGGGAAGCAGTGGCACACAAGGGGCTGACATTAGAGGCATGAAAGCCAACAGGAGTGATTGAAAGAAAGCAAAACAGATTTGAAATAGAGGACAGCGTTGTAGTCAAGAGACTGTGTAGGATGAGAGAGTTACAAAGAGAAGCAGGGGATGAGAGAAACTGGTAAATATTCTGAGAGGGGGAAGTAAATACATCTCCTTCCTAATTAACAGGGAGTAAGGAAAAGTCTGTAGTCACAAACACTTGTGGAGTGGACAGAGCTGGAATGCTGTGAGAAAGAGAGAGAGTGGGGGATGTCTGAGAAATGGCAAAGTCAGGGAGGGATAAGCTGAATAAACCAAGAAATGCACAGTGGAGGCAAGGTCTGCTGGTGAGTGGGATGCTGCAGGGCTGCATAAGAAGTTGAGATGAGGAAGGTAGAAAATGTGCAATCTCAACAGCCTAATAATATGAAGCTTTAAGTTATCTAGAGAAAAGATGAGGGAGTCAATAAAAAGGAGAGCCAGTTGTCAAGGCAGAGAATAGAAGAGAGATGGGTGGGCACAGACAACAGCTGCGAGATGGAGACATGAGAGAGAACAGGGACAGTGCTGGAAAGCGTAGGAGACAGGAATTGGAAACACAAGTAGAACAAGAGAAAACTGGCATTCCCACTTTTCTGGCATTGTGATGCAGTGAACCAGCTTGCACAGGTCTGTTGCTCAATTCAGATATGTGGTATCAATACAGCTACACTTAATCTTCAGCTAACACAAGCAAGGCTGCAGGTTTAGCTGGGACACAAACACTTCTCTCTAGCTTTGAGCCACCAGAAAGTTTTCCATGATTCCTGCATGCTGAACAGTGTGGGTTTGAGGTTCATCTACTGAAGAACCTGTTGCCTGAATGAACTTTCCAGCTCCTCAGGCACAGACCCAGCTGTTATGTCCTGGATGCTGCAATTGTGAAAGAGCTGTGCAGTATTTGTTTTGTCTCCTAGATGTACACATTCCATTTGTCCAATGTGAAAGCTAATGTGGAAGCAGTCACTCTGAGAACCTGACCTAGCATCTGAAAACCTGATGGATGTTCTTTGTAACATCCCAGATATTTACTCCACAACACTATTTTCAGCTGAATGAGCCCCTGGAAAGGAGAAGTAATTTCACATTACTGAAGAAAGCCACACTTTCAGTGAAGCAAAGCAGCAGTTACACACATCACCATTGGTTTAGGCAGAAAATTAACAACACTGGGCCTCTTTAGCTTGCATCGACTCTCTTCCTTGAAAAGCATCTCCCTACTGGGAATTTGGCTAGCACTGATGTGACAAAGCACCCTCCATCACAGCTCCTCTCCTGTATGCTTTACTGAACTACATATCAAACCAACAGATCTAAGCCTTAGGTCTCAACAGATTTTCTGCTCCTAACCCATTGGGGCTGAAAACCACAGGTTGTAACTTGATGTTTTGTCCCCTAGAGAGCAATCAACAGGCAGATGATAATTTGTGGCAATGGATTCAAAGCCAGGGAATCTGGATCTTTCGAGGTCTTTCCCCAAAGAGTAGCAGAGAGGGGACTTGCTTGTGGTCATCCACACTCACAGCTGCTGCTGGGTACATGTGGCAGAGAGATGAGTCAGACACAGGCTGGTCTGGATGGCCACAAAACAAGATGGGGAGCCAGTGATCCGCCCTGGAAACCTTGCTGGGAAGCAGAGTGGAGACACACAAACCCCTAGGCTGCCATGCCTCCCCAGCTCTGTGGTCTCTGCCCCTGCTGTCCACAGCTATTCCACAGGCAGGCAGCAGTATTTCAGCACAAACAAAGAGATGTTTAATTGTTTCCAGACCAGCAGTCAGCAGTGGTGCTGATATGTCCTCTGTGTGCTCCAGGAGTGGTTCCTGCAGACTGCCTCCAAACACCAGAGGCTCATTGGGATTCACCCCACAGCCCGAGCTGCTCGGCTCAGGTGCAGCGTGCTGGGGAGTGAAGCACTCCCAGGCAGAGGAAACAGCCCCAGACAAAATGCAGGGGATGCTGCACAGCAGGGCAGTGCTCCATGCATAGAGGGGTCCTCATCAGTCACTCCAGGAGAGATAGACTCTGTTCCTAGAGGGGAATTAAAACACCATTTTGCTTACAAGCCATGATGATTCAGTTCTCAGTTCACCACCACCTTAGATGGGGATTAGTGGTGTCTGAGCAGAGTTGGCAGAGTGGCTGAAAGTTTCTTTGCTGTAACCAGCGTTCTGTAGCCTGGACCTGAAGATGTGATGTGAGGGAAAGCTGTATTTCTTGTCTAAAGCTGCTGATCTCACACACTATGAGAAGTGCTGAGCACCTACTGCACAGAGTGAGATGGTTCCTGTTCAGTGCTGGGCTCCCCATCAAGTCTCCTGGGCCAGATGCAGTGTTGGTGTAAACCACTAAGCCCCTACAGATTAAAAATGGTCTGGCTGTGTGCACAACAATTCCTGCAGCTGTGGTGGGGTTGGAAAGGCAAAAAAAAAAAAAACCTTGGTGATTTCAGCCAACACAGCCTTTCCAAAGCTTCACTTGACACCCACCTGCCAGTTGCTTTTCCTGCTATGCTGCTTCTGTGGGGAGTGCAGCTCTCCAGTGCTAACTTGTTGTGACTTCACCAGCATCCATTTCCAACATCACCAATACCTCCCCTCCTTGCTGCTGCATTTGGCCAGAGAGATATTCAAATCCCATTCCTTCCACAGCAGTCAGCAGGAATTGGAAGTGATGGATCTCTAAATCATGCTAAGAATGGGACACCATGTAGAAATAAGGCAGAGTCTCACANTTGCTAAGAATGAGACACCAGGTTGTGCTGATGCACAGGCGTAGAAATAAGGCAGAGTCTCACAGAGGGCTGAGCAGCCACCCAGTCATTAGAAGGATTGAGTCGTGGTTCTAGCTCTTTCACAGAATTGCTCTATGACTGTGAGTAAATCAATTCATGTATATTTTTCTCATCTATTAAATGGGAACAGTCGTATTTAGATACCTCAGGGAAGTTGCAAGGCTTAATTACTTAATTAAGGCTAGTGCCTTGTCAGTTCTCATTACCACGGTATCTCTGTGTTATTGCTCTGAAATTGTAAAATGCTACTTACATGCTAAACACTATCATTCTAGATGAGGTGGAGTGACTTAATCCAGTTTCTCTGTAAATAACAAGAGCAGGGAGTTGACATTCCTGGTATTGGCTTTAGTGTGAGGTCTGCCTTGTAGGAAAACCTCCCTGACACATAACAAAAATTATTTATTTCCAGATTCCTAACGTAGTTGCTCTTGAAACAGTTAAGCTGCACTTGTACTGGTTTGCTGAATTCAGTACATGTAATTAAACTCACCTGGGATAAACATAATTTAAACTGGTTTAGACACAACATTGGCTTCAGTGTAAGGGAAACAGAACAAGGTCCATGAAATACTTTCAAAACCTGGCAAGTCACTCAGAGGAAAGTGACTGTAGGCGGCTTGAAATGGGGGATGGCTGGCAGATCCATGGACTAAAGGAATTTTAGGTGCCCAGCCCCCCCAAAAAAACCAACAAACTAGTGACTAATCCAGTGAGTCATCTCCAGACCTTCCCCAGAACAGTCCTGCTTGTAACTAGGGGGTTTTGAGATACTCAGCTTTTTCTGTCATGGGTTAAGAGAGAGCCTAAACAGCCACAGGAGCACAGCCTTGAACTTAGAGGCTGTTAGAAAAGACCTGAGATGCTGAAAGTGGGATGGGGGGGCTGCCTGCACCCCTTCTCACCCCAGCCTCTCCAGCAGCTGTGCCTGGGCCAGCTGAGGTGGGGGCTGGAAAGCCAAGGGCTGACAGTAGCCTGGAAGAGGCAGGCTGCTCCTCCCACTGCATTTCCACAGGGGCTGGGAAATGGCTTTACACTTTACACATCTCACTTCCATCCTCCAAGTATACCCCTGGACCTCAGCCTGGTACTCAGCTCAGAAAATCAGCTCAGTGGATGCAGCCACACAATGGCAGTGGCTGCTCAGCTCTTTGTCACCAGCCCAGTTTAAACCAGCAGTGCAGAAATGGAAAGAAAAGACCTGCTTGAGCTGTTAGTGACCCTGTCATCCATTGACTCCTCCAGCTGGTTCACTTTGAGCAGCTCTAACCAAACACCTGAGGCTCAGCTCCAGAGGTTCCCATGCTAGCAGGATATCAATACAAGCTGCTAGTGCTCCTTACAGTTGGGCAGGAAGGATGCTGTAGGCTCCTGAACAGAGATCTGATAAACAGATCTCAGTCTTGGCCAGAAGAACAGCTAGGTTCCTGTTCCCAGCTCCCCAAAGAGCTCTGCCAATGCACTTCTGCTTTTCCCAGAGTTCAAGATGAGGATCCTGCTGCAAGCCACCTGCCTGTGGTGGAACGGTTGTGCCTGTGGAAGCACTGGCTTATTTTAAACCTGTGACCCGATGAAAATACAAGTAAATAAGCAACAGAGAAAGGAGAAATTGGCAAGGAGAAGGGCCAGCTGATTTATTCCCTCTTCTGCACTTAATAGCTTTCAAGGTCTGGGTTTCCCACAGCCAGCCTTCCTGGTTCACCTTCATGTCTAAGGCTCATTTTCCTGCTGGGAGCAGAGGGATGTATGCCAGCAGCTCTGTCTGTATGCCCCAGCCCCCAAGACACTGTCTGCCCTGCTAGATCGTGGCACCAGAAAAACCCAACCACTCCAAGTTAACCACCCAGACCAACAATCTGATTTGCAAAGTCCTCAGCACCCAACCATCCTGCCACTTATCTGAGTGGCCATCTTCACCTTGCCTGTTCCCAGGGGCCACTCCCAGCAGTGCAGACAAAGTGGGGTGAATTTGCTGGCAAGCTGGATGACCCCACTTTATGCTCTTGTGAGGGCAGAATCTGCCCCCAAGCCCCAAAACGTGGCAGGAAGGCTTTGATTTATACATCCAGACAAAGCCCCATAGGGAACAGCCATATGGAAATAAAACCAATTATGCTTTACAATTAGAGAGGGGAAAAAGCTTAAGGTTAAAATATGAAGTGTCCAAGCTATTAACCCTCTCATTTAGAATGAATGGTCACTAAATTACAGGGCACATCTCCTCCCTCCTCCAAAGAATGGCCTTATGAGGCTGAAGGTGTTCAGCCTGGAGGAAAGGAGACTCAGAGACTCAGGGGGGACTTCATCACTCTCTACAACTACCAGAAAGGAAGTCATAGCAAGGTGTTTGTCTCTTTTTCCAGGTAACAAATTATATAACTAACAAGAGGAAATGGCCTCAAGTCGTATCTCAAGAAGTTTAGATTGGATATTAGGAAAAATTTCTTCAAAAGGGTTGTCAAACACTGGAACAGGCTGCCCAGGGAAGTGGTTGTTCCACCAGCACTGAAGATATTTAAGACATGTAGATGTGGCACTAAGGACATGGCTTGGCAGTGCTGGGTAATGCTTGGGCTTGATGCTCATAAAGGTCTTTTCCAACCTATATGATACTGGTCTGTTATGTGAACAAGCAATAAAGCATAATTAATCCTGCTCTGAAAATATGAGCAAATATTGGCAGTGAGCCACAGCTGAGCCTGAGGGGGCTAAGAAACTAAAATCAGAGAACCAGCATATTGGGCAAATAGCAAATCCTCCCACCACCTCCTGTCACCACAAACACCCGGCTAGTGTTTGTGCTCCTACCAGTGACACAAAATGTGCAAACTTACCTAGACCTCATGGGGGGAAAGCTCAGTTTCCACAGGGCAAACGTGTGTTTGGGGAGGGAAGGAGATGGAGTTTCCAGAGATCCTATTTTTTAGGAGGCAATGTCGTACATAGATTTTAGCCAGTCCTGGTGGTTAAAAGTCTCCTTGGTAGTGTTTGGGCACACATGCTCTGAGATGTGGTGGAGAAGGGCTCTCTCACCCCCCCTTTTTTATGGTGCAGGATTTATCAGTTCTCCTTCTGATGCAGAGTGTCTGAACAGACATCACAACTCTACCCTCATCTTTCCAAAGCAAGTGCTTTGTTCAACTGATTTTTCTTTCCCATGAGAGAGGGCTACCATTTGTCTGAAGCAGCATCATAGAAATCAAGTTGAAAGCAAAACCAAGCAAAAATTCATTTAGCAAAATATTCAAATACTGTTACAACAGTGATATTAAATATAAACCAAACTGACAACCAAAATTCCCCTGCAGCCTTTCCAACCTCAACCTTGAAGACCATTCTGGGGAAGATTAACAAACAGAAAGAAAAGCAAAGATGACATGAAATAAAAGAGAAACCAGCCAAACTAATTCCCTTCATCCAGCTGAGAGAGAGAAAAAAAAAATACAGGAGAGGAAGAGCTAGCAAAAAAAAATTTTTTTTTGTTTTTTTCTTTTTTTTTAGTGCTGTTAATATCAGTGATCATTGTGCCTCAAGATCCCATTTCTGACTGGGGTGTCCTTCATGCCAAGCTCCACCACTGGCCTTCTCTGCTCCAAATTTCCTCCTTGTCCCCCCTCCTGTCTTGTGGGGGACACAGAAGAAGGCAGAACTCTACAGTCCCAAGATTCAGTCAGAGTCAAGAAGGATTTTAGGCAGTCCCCATCCTTTTCCTGCTGTTGGCTGCTGCTGTGCCCTATGCTGTTTGTTTGTAACAGAGAGGGAAGGACAGAGGCAGATTTTCTTTTCAGGACTTACCACCACTCAGTGTTCTTCACCATCTCAGGCAGAGCAGTTATTCTCATCCTTCTCTTGTTCTTTCCTAGCAAGGTACCTCCTATGGTTTAGCACCAATTTCCTGAAAGTAATAATGAACTTAACTGCACAAGGAGCCAAACCATTATTTCTATTCTAAAACTTACTCCACCTGCCCATTTTGGGTAAATCTAGCCTGTAAGTGCCTTTACTTAAAGGCCACAAACAGCCTGAGACTGATTGATTTGTCCCACATGTATGTGTTTTATCCATCACCTTGGGCCCTACACTGGGGCTTGATGCACAACCAGAGCTGAAAAAAAACAGCTGATGTGAGAAAAACCTTGATCTGGAAGGACAGAAATAGCTGTGTGTTAGCACAGGGAATAGTTCTGGTGTTCACTTATCCCTTATGCCATAACTTCAGCAAAAAAACACATCTAATTTTTTTAAATTAAGCTGGCAGCTGGATTTGCTTGGCTGTTTCTGAAGTTATGGCTATGAAACAGCAGATCAAGCCAAACTCTGTCACTGCAGTCATATCCACCATGCCAGAGCCTCCCTCTCTCCCCACAGAGATCTGCCCTAGGAGAAACCACCAGCAAAGCACTCAGGGCAAGAGAGCAGCTAAAATTGCAGCAATGTAAGAAATATTTGCCCCTCCCAATGTGAGCTGATAGCACCCCCCCGGCAAATTGGGCTCTGCAGAGGAGCAGTGTCACCCTCCCTGCAGGACACCCCTGCCAGCACCACCACTGTCACCACCCAAAGGCACCCAGGGCCAGGCTGGCTGGGGCCCTGCTGCTAGGAGGGGCTGGCACAGGGGACAAATCTGCCTCCCCCCAGTTTATTCTGGAGCCATGGGGGGGGGTTAAGGCTCCCTTTCCCCATTGCAGAGTGACCCAGATGGGGCTAATGAGTACTTGCCTTGCTTGGCTAATTAGAGGCACTGAGAGCAGCAGGCTGCAGTTCTGGGCTGGGGCACTTGCAGAGGAAATATAGAGTGTGTGGGTTTTATTTCCTAGTTTTTTTTTTTTGTCAAGTTAAAAACCTCTGGCAGCATGGCACAGCACAGATGGGAAAGAGCAGAGGGAGGAGGCTCCAGAGCACACTTCTCACCCACCTTCTTCTAATCTACATTGTTCTGTGCTATGAGAAGGAGGCAGGAGCAAAAGATAAGGGAGGCTGAACCATTTGTTCCCATTTAAAGACAGATTTTCGATGTGTAATCTAAATCCTTCAAAAGCCAGCCTAAGCCTCCCCAGTTCCACAGCTCACCCCTCTGAAGCTGCCCATGATCTCAGTGGGCAGCACAGTCTACTCTCTGCCCAGGGGCACGTGGAGCTCACACATTCTGTGGGACACTTATGGACCCCAAAGTGCTCTGCAGGGGCTTCACCCTCCCCATGCATCTTCCTCATCAGCGGGGCTGCCCAAGGATGCTGAGGGAGAGCCTTCCTCTGTTGCAGTTAATATGTCGAGATGGACATGGCTGGTATCATCACCAGCCCTTCAGTAACAAACTCTATGTGCCTTCTTCTCTTATCTAGCTTCTTTCCTTTCACTCCTTCTTTCATAGACCTCTCTCAGGTAACTCTGATCCCTTTTCTTATAGGCAGCTCCTCATAGCACAGACTCATTCTCTCACTTTGCATAACTGGCTAAACCCAAGCTGTTCCTTTCCTGGCTGCCTTACCCTGTCTGTCCCTTGCACAACTGCATGTCCCTTCCTCCTCACAGCCAGCAGCCTCCATCCCAAACTGCAGCACACTCTGAGTCTCAAACTCTAACTGCAAGTACCTGTAACTAGTGGCCAGCTAACCCACTCTCTTATATCCCCCAGGCTGATTGGGCAGGCATAGATGTTTCCAGTCCTTGGTAATCAGTACAGCTGTAATTCATTGGGAAAGATTCCCTCCTGCACTATCCTTTCAGCCTAGCTATCCACATTCCCCAGCAGAAATGTTGGGACAAACTGAGGAAGCCCAATTATGGCTGCTTGGCGTCGCCATCTTGCCCTGCCCCTCCCGTTTGCACATCCCAGAGGGTTTTGCCACTGGGTCACAAGACCATGGACAGACAGACAGACAGCCATCATGCACTGCCTGCTGTTCCCACCCAGCAGCAGCAGGGCAGGGACTGGGAGTGGGGGGCAGCACTGGTGGGAAGTTCTGAGGATGGACCCTGCCCCCTGGAGCTGAAGTCACCTGTTTGGGAAGGTTTGGGGTGCAGGAGCCCAGGTTAGGGGTGATGCTTGTCCAGGAGGTGATGGCCAGAGCTGGTACAGGAGCCCAGGGTAAGGGTGATGCTTGTCCGGGGGGTGATGGCAAGAGCTGGGAGAGGAGTCCAG